>CM054158.1:53076705-53104205 GCA_028751875.1 Rapana venosa | reverse complement strand
TCATACACTCCTACAGCGCAGCATGGACACACACACACGCTTTATTTTCCTTTCCATCTTTCACCCCTGAAGACGAGCAGCTAATAACGTTACACTATAGGACACATCTGTCTGTGGCTTCATAAATGCTTTGAGAGAGCTACAGTTCAATGACCCTATACGCCTAACTACAGTCTACATCTAGCATCAACATCGTACAGTTGATGACCCAGTACGTCACACTCAGTTGCAATTGGACACATGAACACGCTACAGTCATAACTACAAAACAGCGTAGCATGCGCACTCATCCACGAAATGAGGCTCGTGCTCACTCCCTATATCTTGAAGATGACTACAGTCCACAATACCTACCACGAAAGTCGCTACAGTCCACTACACTAACACTGAGTACGCTACAGTCCACTCACATCACTACCACGAAGTCAAGCTACACTTGACGACACACTACAGTCCCAACGCTACACTGACCACAAAGCACGCTACAGTCCACTACACAAAAACACACTGAAAAGCACGCTACAGTCCTCACTACAGCAGCTAAGTCCACTCACCACTAAAGCACAGCTACAGTCCACTACCCTACACGACACCTACAGTCCACTACACAATACCACTAAAAGCACGCTACAGTCCACTTACACAACACACAGTCCATACACTACTAAAAGCACGCTACAGTCCACTACACAGAAATACATCCACTCCCTAGCGACACGCTACAGTCCATCCCTACAAACACATAAGTCCACTACCTACAAGACACCTACAGTCCACCCTAAGCACGACTACAGTCCACTACACTAAAACCTACAGTCCATCCCATAAGACACGACTACAGTCCACTCACCCTACAAACACCTAAAGCAACGCTACGACCACTAACATCACTACACTAAAAGCACTACAGTATACCTACAACACTACAGTCCACTACACACTATCCACCCCTAAAGCACGCTACAGTCCACTACACAAAACACATCCACTAAAGCACGCTACAGTCCACTACACATCCACTACCAGACACGCTACAGTCCACTACACAAAAACCACTAAAGCACGCTACAGTCCACTACACAAAACACACTAAAAGCACGCTACAGTCCACTACACAAAACACACTAAAAGCACGCTACAGTCCACTACCATACACACAAAAGCACGCTACAGTCCACTACACAAACACACTCAAAAGCACGCTACAGTCCACTACAAACTACACCACCAAAGCACGCTACAGTCCACTACACAAAACACACAAAGCACGCTACAGTCCACTACACAAAACACACTCCACAAAAGCACGCTACAGTCCACTACACAAACCACTAAAAGCACGCTACAGTCCACTACACAAAACACTAAAGCACGCTACAGTCCACTACCAAACACCAAAAGCACGCTACAGTCCACTACACAACACACTACAAAGCACGCTACAGTCCACACACCCAAAAGCACGCTACAGTCCACTACACAAAAAGCACGCTACAGTCCACTACACAAAACACACTCACAAAGCACGCTACAGTCCACTACACAAAACACACTCAAAAGCACGCTACAGTCCACTACACACCGAAGCACTACAGTCCACTACACAAACACACAAAGCACTAAGCATACACAACACCAAGCAGCTACAGTCCACTACACAAAACACACTCCACCAAAAGCACGCTACAGTCCACTACACACAAAACACTCCACCAAAGTACGCTACAGTCCACTACACAAAACACATCCACAAAAGCACGCTACAGTCCACTACACAAAACACACACCACCAAAGCACGCTACAGTCCACTACACAAAACACACTCACCAAACAGCTACAGTCCACTACACAAAACACACTCGACTAAGTCACGCTACAGTCCACTACACAAAACACACCAAAAGCACGCTACAGTCCACTACACAAAACACACTCCACCAAAGCAGCTACAGTCCACTACACAAACACACTCCACAAAGCACGCTACAGTCCACTACACAAAACACACTGAAAGCACGCTACAGTCCACTACACAAAACACACCAGCACGCAAGCACCTACAAACCACAAAGCACGCTACAGTCCACTACACAAAACACACTCCACTAAAGCACGCTACAGTCCACTACACAAAACACACTAAAAGCACGCTACAGTCCACTACAAAACATCAAAAACACACTCCACCAAAAGCACGCTACAGTCCACTACACAAACACCAAACAGCTACGTCCACTACCAAAACACAAAAGCACGCTACAGTCCACTACACAAAACACACTCCACCAAAAGCACGCTACAGTCCACTACACAAAACACACTCAAAAGCACGCTACAGTCCACTACACAAAACACACTCCACCAAAAGCACGCTACAGTCCACTACACAAAACACACACAAAAGCACGCTAAGTCCACTACACAAAACACACTCCACCAAAAGCACGCTAAGTCCACTACACAAAACACACTCACCAAAAGCACGCTACAGTCCACTACACAAAACACACTCAAAAGCACGCTACAGTCCACTACACAAAACACACTCCACCAAAAGCACGCTACAGTCCACTACACAAAACACACACAAAAGCACGCTACAGTCCACTACACAAAACACACTCCACCAAAAGCACGCAAACAGTCCACTACACAAAACACCCACAAAAGCACGCTACAGTCCACTACACAAAACACACTCCACCAAAAGCACGCTACAGTCCACTACACAAACATCACCAAAAGCACGCTACAGTCCACACCACTACACCAAAAACACACATCCACAAAAAGCACGCTAAGTCCACTACACAAAACACACCAAAAGCACGCTACAGTCCACTACACAAAACACACTGAAAGCACGCTACAGTCCACTACACAAAACACTACAAAGCACGCTACAGTCCACTACACAAAACACACTCCACCAAAAGCACGCTACAGTCCACTACACAAAACACACTCCACCAAAAGCACGCTACAGTCCACTACACAAAACACACTCCACCAAAAGCACGCTACAGTCCACTACACAAAACACACTCCACCAAAAGCACGCTACAGTCCACTACACAAAACAACCACCAAAAGCACGCTAAGTCCACTACACAAAACACACTAAAAGCACGCTAACAGTCCACTACACAAACACACTAAAAGCACGCCACAGTCCACTACACTCCACCAAAAGATCGCTAAAGTCCACTACACAAAACACACTCCACCAAAAGCACGCTACAGTCCACTACACAAAACACACCAAAAGCACGCTACAGTCCACTACACAAAACACACTCCACCAAAAGCACGCTACAGTCCACTACACAAAACACACTCCACCAAAAGCACGCTACAGTCCACTACACAAAACACACTCCACTGAAAGCACGCTACAGTCCACTACACAAAACACACTCCACTGAAAGCATGCTACAGTCCACTACACAAAAACACACTCCACTGAAAGCACGCCACAGTCCACCAAAAGCACGCTACAGTCCACTACACAAAACACACCAAAAGCACGCTACAGTCCACTACACAAAACACACCAAAAGCACGCTACAGTCCACTACACAAAACACACTAAAAGCACGCTACAGTCCACTACACAAAACACACCAAAAGCACGCTACAGTCCACTACACAAAACACACTCCCAAAAGCACGCTACAGTCCACTACACAAAACACACTCCACCAAAAGCACGCTACAGTCCACTACACAAAACACACCAAAAGTACGCTACAGTCCACTACACAAAACACACTCCACCAAAAGCACGCTACAGTCCACTCCCCTACACACAATGGGCAGGTCTGTCCCTGCACCCCGTGCACACCGTCATGGACTGCAGCCAGATCATGGAGAAGGGCTGGAAGAACCGCTCGGTGGGGGCCACGCTCATGAACGCCGACTCCAGCCGCAGCCACTCCATCTTCACCATCTTCATGGAGATAAGCAGCACCGACGAGGCCGGCGAGGAGCACATCCGCGCCGGAAAACTCAACCTGGTCGATCTGGCCGGCAGCGAGAGGCAGGCCAAAACAGGTGAGCGACTGGCCGAAAACTGGCCGAGAGACAGGCCAAAAACTGGTGAGATAAGCCAAATCATGTGAGACCGGCCAAAATTGGTGAGAGGCAGGCTGAAAACTGGTGAGAGACGGGCCGAAAACTGGTGAGAGGCAGGCCGGAAACTGGTGAGAGATGGGTCAAATCATGTGAGATGGGCCAAAATTGGAGAGACAGGCCAAAAAGTGGTGAGAGACAGGCCAAACCAGGTGAGAGACAGGCCAAAATTGGTGAGATGGGCCGAAACAGGTGAGCGACAGACCAAAAACTGGCCAAAAACGGGTGAGAGACAGGCCGAAAACGGGTGAGAGACAGGCCAAAAACTGGTGAGAGACAGGCCGAAAACGGGAGAGAGACAGGCCGAAAACGGGTGAGAGACAGGCCGAAAACGGGTGAGAGACAGGCCAAAAACTGGTGAGAGACAGGCCGAAAACGGGTGAGAGACAGGCCAAAAACTGGTGAGTGACAGGCCGAAAACTGGTGAGATGGGCCAAATCAGGTCAGACAGGCCAAAATTGGTGAGAGACAGGCCGAAACTGGTGAGAGACAGGCCGAGAATGGGTGAGAGACAGGACAAAATTGGTGAGATGGGCCAAAAACTGGTGAGAGACAGGCCAAAAACTGGCGAGACAGGCCGGAAACGGGTGAGAGACATCCCTCCTTCCTTCCTTGGTTAGAGTTCCCAAGTTCCCCAGTGGCGAGATTTTTGTGTATGCCACCGTTTTTCTCCCCACCATTTAGGTAGCTGCCTTCTGACTTCAGGGTTGGTGTCTAAACACAACCCCTCTGTGTGTGTGTGCGTGCATGCGTGCGTGCATGTGTGCATGTTTGTTTGTATGCGTGTGTGTGCACGCATTTTTTAAGATTCTGTCATCTCTTGCTACTGGCACAAAATGGCCTACTCTGCTGAAAGATGAAACAGGATTTTAACGTGTGTAAGATGTTCTGCATGCATTCACACGCAGGGCCTCGGTTTATAGTTTCAACTGAAGGACTTTGACATTCAGTTTGATTTTCTCGTCAAACTGGGAAGACAGGGCAAAGCTGGGAATTAAACCCAGAACTTCATGGTTTACTGGTGATGTAAAATGTACATAAGGCAGTGTGTAGACTGTAATCCTGCACACAATATTTCACATCGTGATGTGGATCGGTGGTCTAGAGGTAACGCGCCTGCCTAGAAAGCGAAAAGTCCAGGTCGGAAGTGTGCAGTGGTTTGATCCCTGTTTGGGCTAAAAACTTTCCCCCAACTATTAGACCATGAGTGGGGGTGGTCTGGGTGATAGTCTTTTGGATGAGTACAATAAACGGAGGACCCCTGTCTTGCATAAAATTATTTACCACACGTGAAAGAACTCACAGCAACAAGAGATTTGTCCCTGGCAAACTTCTGTAGGAAAAAAGCCACTCTGATAGGGGCAACAAATACAGTTGCAGACAGGAAAAAAAAAAAAAAAGTTGGCGCACGCTGCTCTTGTGACGATGCGCTCTCCCCTGAGGAGAGCAGCTCGAATTTCATGCAGAGAAATCTGCGGTGACTGGAAATGGTATGAGAAATGAAAATAATAATAATATAATAATAATAACAATAATATTTAATAATAACAATAATAATGATAGTAATAAATAGAATTTGTATAGGGCTATATCTTGCAAAGACAAATCAGAGCGCTTACATTCAACATATTTCTTACGGAGTCATGCAGCCAATATCTGTGAATGTATGTATGTATGTTTGTCCGTCGTGTCTGACGATGACCTCCAAAACAGCAGAGGAGGCAGCTGCTGTTTTGGAAACTGGGCAGAAATTTGGTTATAGTGGAGATGCCTTGCCCACAGCACATCCCCACTCTCTCGGCCAAGTGGGCATAAGGACAGTCAGCGTTGGAGATGCTCTCCAAAGGCCAACCAGCCCCCAGGGCTGCAGCACATAAAGACTGTGCGGGTCAAGCCTCCTAGTCAGAGAGTCATAGTCGATCACTAAAGACTTAAGCTGTAAAGTGGAATTCCATGAGTGGGAAAGCCACTGGTCATACAGCCTCACAAAACTAGCCCCCAGGGCTGCAGCACATAAGGACTGTGCAAGTCAAGCCTCCTAGTCAGAGAGTCATAGTCGATCACTAAAGACTCAGCTGTAAAGTGGAATTCCATGAGTGGGAAAGAAAGCCACTGGTCATACAGCCTCTCACCTTGCTGTTGCCCCCAGCGTCAATGGTTTAATCAAGAACTGTGATAAACCCCAGGCGCTGACGGCGTATCTGTGAATAGCGTAAACAGACGAAGTGGTTGAAGCGGTTGGTGGTCTGTGAATAGCGTAAACAGACGAAGTGGTTGAAGCGGTTGGTGGTCTGTGAATAGCGTAAACAGACGAAGTGGTTGAAGCGGTTGGTGGTCTGTGAATAGCGTAAACAGACGAAGTGGTTGAAGTGGTTGGTGGTCTGTGAATAGCATAAACAGACGAAGTGGTTGGTGTGCTTCAGGGGCCACGGGTGACCGGCTGAAGGAGGCCACCAAGATCAACCTGTCGCTGTCTGCGCTGGGCAACGTCATCTCCGCCCTGGTGGACGGCAAGTCCAAACACATCCCCTACCGCGACTCCAAGCTGACGCGCTTGCTGCAGGTAAACAGCCCCGGCCTCCTCCCTCCCTCCCTCCCTCTCTTTGGTTTCCCTTTTCTTCAGGGGGAGAGTGTGGGGCGAGGTGGATAAAGCCAGCCTGCTAGTGCTCGTATATTATAATTATATATTTAGAAGTATGTTCTTTCGAGCCAGAAGGCCCATAGAGCCGGAGCTTATCCCGGTTTCTGTAGCGTTAAGCGAACTGATGGTTTTTCACCACCCCTGTGACAGGACGCTAGTCTGTCGCCAGATACTTCCCCAGCAGAGCTGGTACCCACTTGTACACCTGGGTGGAGTGAGGAAAATAGGAGTAAAGTGTCTTTCCCAAGGACACAACACCGAGCCGAGCGGGGATCGAACCCGCGACCTCTGGATCACGAGTTGACCGCCTAAACCACTCGACCACGGTGCCTCCCCAGCCTGCTAGTGCTCGTATATTAATTATATATTTAGAGATAGATTTTAATTTTTTAATTTTATTCTTTTATATCGAGGATAATGGAATAAGCACGTATGTGCTTTTTTACATCCAGTCCCCGTGTGTATGCGGGTTTTGTAAATTCTGTCATCTGTTCCCACCAGCACACAATGGCCTACTCTTACGAAAAGCGGAACAGGATTTACCGTGTGCGCAAGATGTTCTGCGTGCGTGTGTTCGCACACGGGGCCTCAGTTTATAGTCTTATCTGAACGACTTTTAGGGAGAATGGAGTCTGCACTGATGTTAACTCCAGGGAAAAATATCCCCTTGAACGGGAACGGGAATCAAACGGGTCGTCAGATTGCGAGCGCAATGTTCTAACCACTAGGCTATCCCGTCTAGATAGAGAGATATATAGATACATACATACATACATACATACATGGATACATACACAGATATATAAATAGATACATTCATAGATAGATGCATACATAGATACATAGACAGATAGATATGGAGAGAGAGATAGAGTTATCTCCAAAGTTATCCCCCTCATTCATTTATTTCATTTCATACCACTTTAAGTCACGGCAGATTTCTCTGCATGAAATTCAGACTACTCCTCTCCTTGGGGAGAGCGCGTCACCACAAGAGCAGCGCCACCCTTTATTTTACTTTTTTTTCTTTTCCTCTATGCATCTGTATTTGTTTCCCTATCAGAGTGGCTTTTTTTTTTAAACAGAATTTTGCTAGGGACAACTCCCTTGTTACCGTGGGTTCTTTTACATGCGCTGAATAATTTTGTTGTAACACACGGGACCTCGCTTTATCGTCTCATCTGAAAAGACTAGCACCCAGACCACCACTCATGGTCTAAATGGATGGAGAGGGAGGGAATTGTGGGCACAAATGGGGAATTGAACCACTGCACACTTCCAACCCGGATTTTTGCTTTCTAGGCAGGCACGATACCTCTGGACCTGCGATCCCGGGGGGACGGGATGGCCTAGTGGTTAGAACATTACACTCGCAATCTGAAGACCCGAGGTCAATTCCTGTTCAAGGGGATATTTTCCCCTGGAGTTAACATCAGTGCAGACTCCACTCTCCCCAAAAGTCCTTCGGATGAGACTATAAACCGAGGCCCCGTGTGCGAACGCACACCAAACAACCAACGCACACGTTAAATCCTGTTCCGCTTTTCACAAGAGTAGACCTGTATTGCAGACGATCTTAGAGAAAGGGGCTTTAATAAGGAGGAGGCTCAAAACAGAGAGAGGTGGAGAAGGCTCATCAATGTCAAACCTCCCCTGGGAGAAACATGACAAAAAAGGAAGAAGAAGGCCTTTGTGTGCTGGTGGGAACGGATGACAGAATTTACAAAACCCGCATACACACGGGGACAGGAATGTAAAAAAAAAAAAAAAAGCACGTGACTGCTTATTCCATTATCCTCGATATAAAAAGAATAAACTAAAATATCAAAAAATAACACCCACCCTCCTCACATTTCTCTCCGCCTTTAACAGGACTGGGAGGCACCGTGGTCGAGTAGTTTAGGCGGTCAACTCGTGATCCAGAGGTCGCGGGTTCGATCCCCGCTTGGCTCGGTGTTGTGTCCTTGGGAAAGACACTTTACTCCTATTTTCCTCACTCCACCCAGGTGTACAAGTGGGTACCAGCTCTGCTGGGGAAGTATCTGGCGACAGAATAGCGTCCTGTCACAGGGGTGGTGAAAAACCATCAGTTCGCTTAACGCTGCTACAGAAACCGGGATAAGCTCCGGCTCTATGGGCCTTCTGGCTCGAAAGAACATACTACTTACTACTTTAAACAGGACTCCCTGGGCGGCAACACCAAGACCATGATGGTGGCCTGCCTCTCGCCCGCCGACAACAACTACGACGAGACGCTGAGCACCCTGCGCTACGCCAACCGCGCCAAGAACATCAAGAACAAGCCCAAGATCAACGAGGACCCCAAGGACGCCCTGCTGAGGCAGTACCAGGAGGAGATCCAGAAGCTGAAGGCCATGCTGATGGGCCAGATCCCCATCCCTGCTGCCGGGTTTGATGATGACGCCGCACTGCCGCCGCTAACGGTGTGTGTGTGTGGGGGGGGGGGGGGGGGTAGGGGGGCGTTGTCATTTTGGTGTCGTTTTGGTTTTGTTCTGGGGGTGGGGGTGGGGGGTTGTTCTTCTTTTTTTTCTTCTTTCTCTTCTGTCTTTATTCTTCTTCTTTGCATTCCTTCTTTTCTTCGATTTTCTTCTTGCATTCTCATCTCTCTCTCTCTTCTTCGCTTTCTTCTCATCGTCTCTCATCTTCTCTTCTTCTTCGCATTCTCTTCTTCATTTCTTCATCATCTTCTTCTTCTTCTTCTTTCTTCTTCATCTTCTCGTCATCTCTTCTTCTTCTTCTTCGCATCATCTCATTCTTCTCTCTCTCTCATCTCATCATCTTCTTCTTCTTCTTCTTCATCTTCTTCTTTTCTTTTTTTCTTCTTTATCTCATCATCTTCTCTTCTTTCTTCTTCTTCATCATCTTCATTCTTCTTCTTCTAAAAAGTTATTACCTATACACAAGGAAAGCATAGTCTTATGAAAGAAAACTCACCTATAATAATAAAATGATAAATGAATGTATATAGCTCATATAATGCTTTTAAAAAAATCAAACCGCTTGCATTCAAACCAAACTCCTTACATGCGACCAACAATGGCTAACAAATTCAACTGTACACACAAGTTTTAAATATTGTTCAGTTTTTTTAGTTTTCTTTAATTCCACTGTTAATATAAATATATAACTCACTTGATTGAATAGCTATCATTGATTAGGTTTTTTATTCTATGTCGAATATACAAATACCTTTTTACTCTCTTTTTTTTTTCTTTATAAAGATGCTTGGTGACAACTTAAGAGATGCACTGCTATGCAATGACCATCAAAAAAAAGTTAGTGTTACACACACGACATCAACACACAAGCACACACCACACACATGCTAATATCACAATTTGTGAGAGACCAGTAAAATAAATCAAACACACCAAAGTTCCTATGGATGAGACTAAAACGAGGCCCCGTGTGCAAACGCACGCAGAACATCTTGCGCACACGTTAAATCCTGTTCCGCTTTTCGTAAGAGTAGGCCATTGTGGGAACGGATGACAAAATTGACAAAACTGCACACACATGGGGACTGGATGTAAAAAAAAGCACGTAAGTGCTTATTCCATTATCCTCGATATAAAAGAATAAATAAATAAAAATAAAGAAAGAAAGGTATAGTCTTCAAGGAAAAAACCAACGCACCTTTACACACAAACTGGAGGCACCGTGGTCGAGTGGTTTAGGCGGTCAACTCGTGATCCAGAGGTCGCGGGTTCGATCCCCGCTCGGCTCAGTGTTGTGTCCTTGGGAAAGACACTTTACTCCTATTTTCCTCACTCCACCCAGGTGTACAAGTGGGTACCAGCTCTGCTGGGGGAAGTATCTGGCGACAGACTAGCGTCCTGTCACAGGGGTGGTGAAAAACCATCAGTTCGCTTAACGCTACAGAAACCGGGATAAGCTCCGGCTCTATGGTTCTTCTGGCTCGAAAGAACATACTTTACACACAAGGAAAGGTCTCCATTATAAAGGCAAAAGTGCCCACCTTTCAGGTGACACTGGTGCTGCAGCCCCCAAGACCAAACAAGCCACAAACGCTGAGGTGGAGGACACACGTCTGGACTTGGAAGACGAGAAGGAACGCATCCGACAGGTCAGTTAAACTACACCTGACCCCTGGAGCCTTCAGCTGAAAATGTTCAGCCCTGGGTTTTTTCCCACCCCTTCCCCCAAAAGAATGTAGTGTTACTTAACCCGTACAGCACGATGGGCCACGATCGTGGCTTCCCGGTAGACTGCGATGGGCCAGATCGTGGTCTTGCATAAGTCAGGTTCAACATCAGGTTCATATTATTGTAACTTTAGGGAAAAGTGCCTCCTTTTCACTTGGTAGGGTCCCTCAAGTGTCTAACTTCCAGTCCTTTGTGTGGTTAGGGTTACTAGGAGTGATGATGATCTGGAAAGGAATGTTGTTGACACCACCCTAAAGGAGTCAGTTGTGGAAGTGATAGGCTAGTGACCAACATAAGATGCTGAATGAAGTGGAGTCTTATCTCACACTTCTAATGCCTTTAACACATGTTGCTTTGCCTTGTCGTTCATTCTGTTCTGTGTCTCTGCCATGAAAGGGGTGTAGTTGATGAAAAGTAGAGGGTGAGGTGGCTTACTGGTCAGGGAGTTTTTTCAATACAATTTGTGGGATATCTCCTGCTACATACTAGGTAATGTCGTTTTTGTTTTTTGTATCACATTCTACATTGTCTCTACTTTCCAAAAATGTATAGGTTTACCTATCTAGTGTTAATCATAAGCGTGTAAAAACCCTAAAACAGAACAAGGTAGCCACTGCTAAACATTCTTGGTTTTAAGTGCAATTCCTGTGAGCGCCAATAATTATATCCAGAAGTGGAAGGGTTAAGTTTGGTATTTTTGAAGAAAATGGGTCAATGTGTTCTATTATCGGTATTGCCGTACAACTCTTAAGTTCAGTGGGTTTTTTTTTGCTTTGGTGTGTGTGTGTGTATGTGTGCAAGCATACATGCATATATATATATATTATATATATATATATATATATATATATATATATATATTTTCTACACTCACACACACACATATGGTTTCTTCATATATATTTATTGTACAATAAAACAACTTCTCCAAGATCAAACCAAATTTTCCCCCATGGGGATTCTGTGGACCTGTCAGTATAATTAGCATCCCCATTTTCTGGGAATTATCTGCTTGGAATTTCCTCTTTTCTATCCCTCTCTTTGTTTTCTGCCTCGTTCCTTGTCTTCCTGCCATCTCCTTCTTGTCTATTTTCTGCCTTCCTCTTCCTGGTCCATTTACCTGCATTTATTCGAAGAAAGACTTTTTTTATTTACACCTAATTATTCCAGAAAGCCATCCTTCATTTGATTTTTATTTTATTTTAAAAACAACAATTCTGTAAATATGAAAAAAAGAAAAACCATTCTCTTCCCACACTGAAGCCAGATGCACCAAACCTGACTCATCAAGGCGCTTAACAGCACCACAACCCATTTTCGCTCATATATAACACACACACCAGCAACACTAGTTACTGTCCAAGCGTTTCTGACGACGACAACAACAACAACAGAAGAAGACGATGACGATGACAAAAATCGAAGATGGAGGAGCCACTCACCACAGCCTGCACTGTGCCTGCTGTGCAGGAGTAGGTAAAAGGTAAAGGAGTCCCATAACCTATAAGGTCGTAGGGGAGCGAGGCGTCAGAGACCTCACTTCTCTAGGGCCAGCATATTGAGGGCAGTGGCGCCCATCTCCTCTCCCTCGCTGCTTTACCTTCCCTGACCCTAAAGAGGGCAAGGTACCCATTTACAGCTGGGGGAACTGTACAGAAGCCAAGGCAGGCAAATGGTCACCCATCCAACTGGTAACCACCACGCTCGACGCTGCTTAACCTGGCTGGGGGAAAGCGAGTGCTCCGACCACTGAGCTACTATCCCGTCCCCAGTTAGTAGGAACTAAGGATAAAATTTCACAACCGCATGCATGCACACAGGTGTCGTGAGCTACTATCCCCTGTCCCTGCTGTACAGGAGTACGAGGAGAAGATGGCGGAGATGCAGGAGGAGATGGCGACGGAGCGCAGCAGCCGCGACAAGCTGCAGGCAGACATGGACAAGCTGCGGGCCTTCTACGACTGCAAGCTGCAGCAGGTGGACGGTCAGCTGGCCGAACTCCCCCCGACCGCCGCAGGTAAAGGATGGGGGGTGTCCTGGGAGTTTGTCACTGCTGCTGCTGCAGTGCAGTGCAGTGTGTGTGTGTGTGTATGTGTGTGTGTGTGTGTGTGTGTGTGTGTGTGTGTGTGTGTGTGTGTGTGTGTGTGTGTGTGTGTGCCTGCAGGTTTGGGTAGACTGTAGGTTGGGGAGGTGGGTGGTGGGGGGGAGGTTATGTTGTGGAGGAAAAATATGGATGAAAAAAGTCCATACGGTCTTTCTCTGGAGGGGGGTGAGGAAGGGGGGGGGGATGGGGAGGCATGTTGTTGTGGGGGGAAAATATGGATGAAAAAAATCCATACTGTTGTTCTCTGAAGGAGGGGAAGGGGGGGGGGGGTATATTGTGGAGGAAAAAT
Source organism: Rapana venosa (assembly GCA_028751875.1). Taxonomy (NCBI): domain Eukaryota; kingdom Metazoa; phylum Mollusca; class Gastropoda; order Neogastropoda; family Muricidae; genus Rapana; species Rapana venosa. The sequence goes on along the minus strand of CM054158.1, from coordinate 53,090,852 downwards.
AATAATAATAATAAATGTATGGAATTTATATAGCGCTGAATCTTGTAAAGCAACAACTCAAAGCGCTCGAGAGCAAATCAAACAAATCAAAGCGCTTAAAAACTTGACACTACTAAGCAGTATCAGGCACAATGTTACAACAACCCATGAAAAAAAATTAACAAAGGCTGTCAATTAGTTTACAATCATGAACAGGAATGACACACTGCTGCACAGTCTAGGACTACCTTGGTGTGGTTACCATTTCCACAGTCATTAAACTGAGTCATTTAAGTCTGACTGATGAAACAAATCCATACGGTCCTTCTCTAAAGTTGGGGAGGGGGGGGGGATGTTGTGGGTAAAAATATGGATGAAAAAAATCCATACGGTCTTTCTCTGGAGGGGGTGGGGGGGATGTTGTGGGTAAAAATATGGATGAAAAAAATCCATACGGTCTTTCTCTGGAGGGGGGTGGGGGGGATGTTGTGGGGGGAAAAATGGATGAAAAAAATCCATACCGTTGTTCTCTGAAGGTGGGGGGGTATGTTGTGGGGAAAAAATATGGATGAAAAGAATCTGTCTGGTCGTGCTTTGAAGAAATTTGGTATCGTTGTGCTTTTTGGATGGAGGTGTAGGTAGCGCTGGAAGGCTAGCTGTTGTGTGAAGTGAGATTGTTTTCTTGGTTCATGAATGCCATGACCCCCCCTCTCACCTCCTAAAAACTGAAGAAATTGACAGGGTTAGAGTAAAAGAGAAGAGAGAGGGGGAGAGAGGGAGGGAGAGAGAGAGAGCCAATGACAAATTCTTTTATTTCGAGGAGAATGAATAAGCACCCATGTGCTTTTTTACATCCAGTGCCCGACTGTGAGAGAGAGAGAGAGAGGGAGGGAGGGAGAGGAGAGACAGACAGACAGACTTACAGACAAGCTGTAAAATATAGGTCAAAATTACACAAACATAAAAGGAACAGACAGTCTTCTTTTTACAGAGGGGATTGGGGTGGTTACAGCAGTTTGTTTTTCATGAAGTTCTTTCATGGATATAGTTACCATGTTCAAGTCTAGGTTTAAAGCAGAACAGGCAAGTCAAGTCAAAATGATCTTTATTGAGGGTAAAAGATTAAGTGTACACAACTTTTTTTCATCATGCCCTCATAGGAACAGGGCTACTTAGTGAAATGCTCATGTTTGTTAAAGATGGGTTTTTTTAAAAATCATAATTTTAAAAAAAATCATAATTGTTTGAAAGCATTACTGAACTGGAATGTTGCATTATGGAACAGAGGGTTTTTCTAAACCCAGTTTTGTTTTCTCTAGTTGGTGTTGTTGTTGTTGTTGTTGTTGTTTCTTTTCATTCCTTGGCTAGAGTTCATCAACGGTGACATTTTTGCACATGCAATCATTTTCCCCCACCTCTATTTAGGTAGCCACATTCTGACTTCAGGAATTGGTGTCTCAACACGACACCTGTGTGTGCATGCGGTTTTGACATTCTGTCATCCATTCCTACCGACACAAAATGGCCTACTCTTCCAAAAGACGGAGCTGGTTTTTAGCCTGTGTGCGTGAGATGTTGTGCGTACAGTCGCACACAAGGGCTCGGTTTATAGTCCCATCCGAAGGACTTTGACATTCAGTGTGATTTTCTCATCAAACTGGGAAGAAATGGCAAGGCTGGGAATCGAACCCAGAACCTCACAGTTTACTTGTTAGGCAGGTGAACGTTTTAACCGTCCTGCCACCTTCTCTCTTATATGTTTGTTTGATATAATTATGTACTTTTTTTATACTGTGGATTGTTTGTATGTATTGCAGCAAAGACAGCGATAATGATGATGCTCATTAGGGAGCGTTCTGTAAGAAAGTTATTATGAATTAGTATTAGCTAGCAATATTAACAACAATTCTTCATAGAACGCATTAGAAGCTGGGTTTTTTAACTGAAAGCCTCATTGAATTTTATTATTGTAACACACTTTTATGTTATTATCTTTTTATGCGCTTTTAGTCATTGTTATAGGAAGTTTGTAGAAGTTTAGTTTTGCATACTTTTTGCCAGTGCTTGGTTGCCAGAATACACTTGATATTGATATCATAAGTAGTAGTTTTGATTTTTTTTAAATATATATATTCGCATAATGAAAATTCCAGTCCAATGAAGATATGTGCAGGTTTTCTAGGTGCAAGTACAGTGTAAGAGGAGAGAAAGAAGTGGAGGGGAGATGTAGGGAGGGAGAGGAGAGAGAGAGAGAGAGAGAGAGAGAGAGAGAGAGAGAAGAGAGGGCTTGGGAAAGGAAATAAAGCAGCTTTGAAGTTAAACCTCAAAAGTAACAGGAAAAAAAACACACACACACAAATACTAATGCTAAAAGATTTAGCACGAGATTTTTTTTTTCTTCTTCTTTCTAGAGCTGTAAGGTTGACAAATAGAAAGATTTTTGTGTATACGACCATTCCCCACCCCCACCCCCCTTCCCACCACCCCAACTATCACTAGTCAGGTAGCCACATTCTGACTTTGGGGATGGTGTTTAAACACGACACCTGTGTGAACATGCAGTTTTTGAAACGTCGTCATCCGTTCCTACCAGTACGAAATGGCCTACTCTTTCAAAAAGGCGGGACAGGTTTTTACTTGCGTGTGCAAGATGTTCTGCGGGCATTCGCACACAGAACCTCAGTTTATAGTCTCAACCCAAAGATTTTTGCAGGAGTGGAGTCAGCAGTGATGTTAACTCCAGGAGAAAAATTGCATCAAATTGGCGTCTCTTGATAGCTGAAACCTAGGATTGATCCCTGACAATCAGATTACAATCACATGTTCTAACCACCAGGTTACCCCATCCCCATAGTGGGTGGATAAGATTTCTACCACATTCTGTTAGATAACACCAACAAAAAAGTCTAAATAATCTGCATGATTTCTTTGGTATGCTGCAGTAAGCGTCAAAGGTAATTTTTCTTTTTCGACATTAATCAGCGTTGTTGTTGAGATTTGACTCGAAGTGTATAAAGCTTGTTTTATATACATATATATTCACAAGTGTTCAGAATACTATTGTACTCAATGTTTGTATCATTGGTGTAATCATGTAAAAGTTTATGGTTTTACCCCAATAAGTGTTCGTTTGCATGCATGATAATTTTTTATTATTTTTATTGTTTGTGTACGTGTAACTTTGGGCTGCCGTTTGTATGTTTTACTTGATTATAACATTGTGAGACTTATGCTGTTATATATTACGTTTTAGTGGCTGCTTGTGTAGCGTAAGGTTTGTTCTATAGGCTGTTGTTTGAGGGTGCATAAGTTGTTTGTGACTAATGCTACGTGTACTGCAGATCTTAATTTGCTCCGCTATTGTAACTTAGTGCAGGGGAAGATGTGGTGAAGAACAGGGGGGGAAAGAGGTAGTGTTGGGTGTGGTGTCGTGTGTGTGTGTGTCGTGGGTGCATGCGTGTGTGGCGAGCATGGTGTGTGGTTGTGTGTTTTTTTTTTTTGTTATAACTTCGTGTAATTGACATAACCACTTGTGTGTTTACTTCCAATTTTGCGATCATTTCATTAAATTTGGCATCCTTCCAATATGCTCACAATGGCTTAAAAAGGGCAAATGTTCAAGGTGTCCATACAGCTAAGGTTCTAGGGTGAGCAAGGGTCGTGACTTTTCTTGGCCGCTATGTGTGGGTGTGGGTGTGGGCTTTCTCTGGCGGTGCTTTACTGTTGCCTATGAGTGGAGGTAACCATCACAAAAATGCACTGCCTGCTTCATGTTTAATTGGGGGAATCTTGTATGAAACATGGGGATAATCCGCTTGGCGCACACATCAACTCTGGTCAACCACCTTCAGACTCATAACCTAAATGTGGGAAAGCGAATGTGCTTCCGACATGAGTAATTCTCCACAAAGGCCTCTTCCAAAATTTCAGAACGGTTTTAAATGTGCCAAATCTCGGAGCATTTGCCACAAGACGCCTCAGTTTTTTTGTCTCTTCAAGGACTTTGGTAAGAAAATTGGTTGGAAGTGTGTTGTGTGGTATGTGTGTGTGAAAGGAAAAAACAACTATAAATGACACATGCCTAGCCCTCATGCTGTTTCCTAATTTGGGGAGATCCTTTGCTATCAGACATGTAGGATTTCACAGTCCCTGTCTTTACCGCCGCCCGCCACACATGCACAACTCGCGACAACACATTAGAATGCAAACAAAAAAATTGATGATGATAATATTTTTTTTTAAAATTTATACCACTATAAGTGACGGCAGATTTCTCTGCGCGAAATTCAGGCTGCTCATCCCAAGGAGAGCACTTCACCACAAAAACAGCACCACCCTTTTTTTGGTTCTTTTTGAGAAGCAGAAAAAAAAAAATTGGAAAAGATGGTTTTGGAAAAAAAATCCTCAAGAAAACAAATAAATAAGGCAACCAACCAACCAACCCACCCAACCAACCCAACCCAACCAATCAACCAACCACCTCCCCCCCCCCCTCCTCCCCAAAAAAGAGACTAAGCATTATTATTTGTGGCATGTGCAATCTTTTAATTCAGTGCTGGAAGATCAAGTAGAATGGGACGAAAACATGAAAGCTCGTGAGTCGCCTCCCTTTTTTCAGAGTGCCTGTTGTTTTGCTGTTCACTGGTGTTTGTGTTTTTTGGGGGGGATTGGGGTTTTTTCTTTCTGTGTTTGGAGTGTGTTTGTTTGAATGGTTTGGTTGTGTGTTCTGTTTTTACCCAAGGTTGTGGTCAGAATTTCTTTTTGTGGTGTGTATAACTTTTTTTTTCTTTCAGTTTTATGCGTTCTTGACATAGCTTTGTTTTGATGGTTCTCTCTGTCTCTCTTCTCTCTCTGTCCGTCTGTCTTCTCTGTCTCTGTCTTCTGACTCTGTCTCTGTCTGTCTGTCTCTGTCTCTCTGTGTCTGTCTCTTTTTTTTCTTTTTTTGCATGAGGCATTTGATACAAACTGTAGTTCATATGATAAACATGTTATTTTTACCTCTTAGTTTTTTCTTGTCTTGGGGTGGGGGGGGGGGGGGTTGGATTTTTTTTCCCGTCCCTGGGCTAGAGCTCTGAGATTCATCAACGGTGAGATTTTGCGTAAGCTACTGTTTTGTTTTTGCCCACTACTGAGGTAGCCACCTTCCAGTTTCAGGGATGGTGTCTAAACACGACACCTGTGTGCATGCGTGTTTGAAGTTTTGTCATCCGTTCACACCGGCACACAGTGGCCTAATCTCCTAAAAGGCAGAACGGATTTTAACATGCGCGCAAGATGTTCTGCGTGCGCTTGTACATGGCACCTCAGTTTACAGTCTCATTTTTTATTTTTATTTTTTTTTATTCTTTTCATTTCGAGGATAATGGAATAAGCATTCATGTGCTTTTCTATCATCCAGTCCCCGTGCGTATGCAGTTTTGTCAATTTTGTCATCCGTTCCCACCGGCACACAATGGCCTTCTCTTCGGAAAAGTGGAACGGGTTTTAACATGTGTGCAAGATGTTCTGCTTGCGTTTGTACATGGGACCTCGGTTTATAGTCTCATCTGAAGGACTTTTGGGGAGAGTGGAGTCAACACTGATGTTAACTCCAGGGGGAAAATCCCGTTGAATGGGCGACTCAGTGGTAGCTCAGATCTGGGATCGATACTGGGTCATTGAAGTGTGAGCACAATGCTCTAACCACCAGGCTATCTGTCCCTTCCCTTCCCCCCTCAGATTACTTTGATATCTGAGCCTCACCTACATACTTTTCAACATGGATAAAAAAAAAAGTGCATACTTTCTTTCTGCCTACTAGCAGATAAATGTAGTGCTATGTATTGCTGTTAGAAATTGGCCAAAATATGTGTGTGTATGTGTGTGTGTGTGTGTGTGTGTGTGTGTGTGTGTGTGTGTGTGTGTGTGTGTGTGTGTGTAGTAAGCATTTTGCCTCATTTGTACACTAGTATTCATGCATTTGTGAATCTGGCTGCTTTCTTTTTTCAAACTAAACGTTTTGCTGTGAACAGGACTAATTCGCTGAAAAGAAGTGAAATGCTGTTTGCTTTGCATTAGCTGAAGTGCTTGTTTTGCTTCAACTTGTGTGTGTGTGCGTGCGTGTGTGTGTGCATGCACGCATACGCGCATGCATGTATAGTGATGCATGTGTGAATGTGACTATGCTCTTTACCTTTTGCTTTTCTATGACTTTTTTCCCTTCAGATTTCTCGTTACGGGACTGCTTTCATATTTTCAGTTTTGCAGTGAAACTTACTTATCTCAGTTTCTGTGTATGTGTGTGCATGAGTGTGTTTTTGTGTTTGTGTGTGTGTTTAAGTGTTTGGTTGCCTATGTGTTCAAGCGTTAAGACGCACATATATACGAATCTGTTTGTTGAGAATGTGATCATGCTATCTGTCTATGTGGCACAAAGATAATGCCTATGTGTGAACAATGATTTTCTGTATATATATATAATATACTACACCGAGAGCACAACCACAAAAGGCTGGGGATTCTGTCTCTCTTCCTCTACATACCCTTACAGGGAGGGGTGCATAGTGCCTGGTCTTCTCCTGTGCCTGTCATTTAGCTGGAGGCCTGCCCAGCTGGCCTCAGCCAACACATTCCAACTTCAGAACATCTCAGTTCATTGTGTTAGTTGGGTATGTTTGTGTTTCTGTAACCCACTGAACGCTGACACGAATTTTGCGATCTTGAACATGCATATTCGGTCTTCTGCGTGTGTGTATACATGAAGAGAATTGAGGCACTAGCGTGTCTGCACTTGAAGTTGAGCTGGGAGATTGTTAAAAAAAAAAATCCTCACCCTTAATTCGCCCGACGCCACTGAGATTTGAACCCACGACTTCATGGACTGATGGGATTGAAGTCAAACGGTCTTAACCACTCGGCTGTAGCGTTCTTTGGTGGGTGTTACACCCAGACAGGGAGGGTAGATGGAGGTAAAGGGGTAAGAAAAGTAATGCTGTTTCCTGAGGTGAAATGTCTACATGTGCAAGGGTAAGACTAGGAGTATATCATTGTTTCCTGAGGTGAAATGTCTACATGTGCAAGGGTAAGACCAGGAATATATCATTGTTTCCTGAGGTGAAATGTCTACATGTGCAAGGGTAAGACTAGGAGTATATCATTGTTTCCTGAGGTGAAATGTCTACATGTGCAAGGGTAAGACTAGGAGTATATCATTGTTTCCTGAGGTGAAGTGTCTATTTGTCCAAGGGTAAGATTAGGAGTATATCATTGTTTCCTGAGGTGAAATGTCTACATGTGCAAGGGTAAGACCAGGAATATATCATTGTTTCCTGAGGTGAAATGTCTACATGTGCAAGGGTAAGACTAGGAGTATATCATTGTTTCCTGAGGTGAAATGTCTATTTGTCCAAGGGTAAGATTAGGAGTATATCATTGTTTCCTGAGGTGAAATGTCTACATGTGCAAGGGTAAGACTAGGAGTATATCATTGTTTCCTGAGGTGAAATGTCTACATGTGCAAGGGTAAGACTAGGAGTATATCATTGTTTCCTGAGGTGAAATGTCTACATTACAAGGGTAAGACTAGGAGTGTATCATTGTTTCCTGAGGTGAAATGTCTACATGTGCAAGGGTAGGACTAGGAGTGTATCATTGTTTCCTGAGGTGAAGTGTCTACATGTGCAAGGGTAGGACTAGGAATATATCATTGTTTCCTGAGGTGAAATGTCTACATGTGCAAGGGTAAGACCAGGAGTATACCATTGTTTCCTGAGGTGAAATGTCTACATGTGCAAGGGTAAGACTAGGAGTATATCATTGTTTCCTGAGGTGAAGTGTCTACATGTGCAAGGGTAGGATTAGGAGTATGTCATTGTTTCCTGAGGTGAAATGTCTACATGTGCAAGGGTAGGACTAGGAGTATATCATTGTTTCCTGAGGTGAAGTGTCTACATGTGCAAGGGTAGGACTAGGAATATATCATTGTTTCCTGAGGTGAAATGTCTACATGTCCAAGGGTAAGACTAGGAGTATATCATTGTTTCCTGAGGTGAAATGTCTACATTACAAGGGTAAGACTAGGAGTGTATCATTGTTTCCTGAGGTGAAATGTCTACATTACAAGGGTAGGACTAGGAATATATCAATGTTTGCTGAGGTGAAATGTCTACATGTGCAAGGGTAGGACTAGGAGTATATCATTGTTTCCTGAGGTGAAGTGTCTACATGTGCAAGGGTAGGACTAGGAATATATCAATGTTTGCTGAGGTGAAGTGTCTACATGTGCAAGGGTAAGACTAGGAGTATATCAATGTTTCCTGAGGTGAAGTGTCTACATGTGCAAGGGTAAGACTAGGAGTATATCATTGTTTCCTGAGGTGAAATGTCTATTTGTCCAAGGGTAAGACTAGGAGTATATCATTGTTTCCTGAGGTGAAATGTCTACATTACAAGGGTAAGACTAGGAGTATATCATTGTTTCCTGAGGTGAAATGTCTACATGTGCAAGGGTAAGACCAGGAATATATCATTGTTTCCTGAGGTGAAATGTCTACATGTGCAAGGGTAGGATTAGGAGTATATCATTGTTTCCTGAGGTGAAATGTCTACATGTGCAAGGGTAGGACTAGGAGTATATCATTGTTTCCTGAGGTGTATTTGTCCAAGGGTAGGACTAGGAGTATATCATTGTTTCCTGAGGTGAAATGTCTACATGTGCAAGGGTAGGATTAGGAGTATATCATTGTTTTCTGAGGTGAAATGTCTATTTGTCAAAGGGTAGGACTAGGAGTATCCCATTGTTTCCTGAGGTGAAATGTCTATTTGTCAAAGGGTAGGACTAGGAGTATCCCATTGTTTCCTGAGGTGAAATGTCTATTTGTCAAAGGGTAGGACTAGGAGTATCCCATTGTTTCCTGAGGTGAAATGTCTATTTGTCAAAGGGTAGGACTAGGAGTATCCCATTGTTTCCTGAGGTGAAATGTCTATTTGTCAAAGGGTAGGACTAGGAGTATATCATTGTTTCCTGAGGTGAAGTGTCTACATGTGCAAGGGTAGGACTAGGAGTTTATCATTGTTTCCTGAGGCAGTCTATTTATTTTATTCGTGAGTGGATTTGTTACTTTCTGAGGTGAAGTGTATACATGTGCCTGAAGAAACATGTGGACATATTATTTTCTTGATGAATCAAATGTTTATACCCCCATGCAGGTGTAAAACTGCCATAATAACGTATCATTCTGTTTTTAAGGTAATTCTTCTTCACTTGTGCCGTGTTAAACTGAATGCATTGCTAAATAATATCTTCAAAGTGAAATTGTCACTTTGACAATGGTGAGACAATGAAGATTGTTACTCTCTGAGGTAAACTAGGGAATGTTTACTTCCATGAGGGTAAAACCACAAACATACTTATAAACATTTTTCTTGGAGCTGAAAGACTTACTTGAGCAAGACTCTGAGGACAGTATTCTTTTGCTGCAGTGAAACATCAATGTTTTACTTTCCACAAAGGGAAGACTGTGTTGTGGAAATGTTTAAAATGCTGGTTATGTTTGGGGCAATATTCAAGTTGCTGACAATGTTTGGGGTAATATTCGAGACGCTGACAATGTTTGGGATAATATTCAAGATGCTGACTATGTTTAAGGTAATATTCGAGATGCTGGTTATGTTTGGGGTAATATTCGAGATTCTGGTTATGTTTGGGGTAACATTTGAGACGCTGGTTATGTTTGGGTTAATATTCGAGATGCTGACTCTGTTTGGGGTAATATTCGAGATATTGGGGGTAATGTTGAAGACATTATTTTGGGGGTAATGTTGAAGATATTATTTTGGAGGTAATGTTGAAGATATTATTTCAGGGTTATGTTGAAGACATTATGTTGGGGGTAATGTTGAAGACATTATGTTGGGGGTGATGTTGAAGACATTATGTTGGGGGTAATGTTGAAGACATTATGTTGGGGGTGATGTTGAAGACATTATGTTGGGGATAATGTTGAAGACATTATGGTGGGGGTGATGTTGAAGATATTATGTCAGGGTAATGTTGAAGACATTATGTTGGGGGTAATGTTGAAGATATTATTTTGGGGGTAATGTTGAAGATATTATTTCAGGGTAATGTTGAAGACATTATGTTGGGGGTAATGTTGAAGACATTATTTTGGGGGTAATGTTGAAGATATTATTTCAGGGTAATGTTGAAGACATTATGTGGGGGTGATGTTGAAGACGTTATGTTGGGGGTAATGTTGAAGATGCTGAAAAAGATGAACGGCGAGCCGGGCGCGCAAGCAGGAGGGTGGCGGAGAAGGGGAGGGGGCTGGAGAGGGGGCAGGAGAGGGGGCTGGAGAGGGGGCTGGAGCAGTGGCGCTGGCTGGGGGGGACATCCCCAACACACCTCTGATGATGACGCCATGCTGCTAGGACCCAGTGAGTTACTGCCTGTCTGTGTGTCTGTTGTGTTGTGTGTGTGTGTGTGGGTGGGGGGGGGGTAAGTGTGTTGTGTTGTGTGTAAGTGTGTATGTGTTGAGTGTGTGTGGGGGGGGGAGGGGGGGTAAGTGTGTGTAAGTGTGTGTGTTGTGTTGTGTGTGTGTAAGTGTGTGTGTTGAGTTGTGTATGTGTGTGTGTCATGTTGTGTGTGTGTGTCATGTTGTGTGTGTGTCGTGATGTGTATGTTGTGTTTGTGTAAGTGTGTGTGTGTAAGTGTTTGTGGGGGGGGGAGGGGGGGGGGGGGGTAAGTGTGTGTGTTGTGTGTGTGTATTGTGTGTGTGTAAGTGTGTGTGTGTAAGTGTTTGTGTGGGGGTGTAAGTGTGTGTGTGGGGGGGGGTGTAAGTGTGTTGTGTTTGTGTGTGTGTGTAAGTGTGTGGGTTGTGGGGGGGGGGGGGGGGGGTGTAAGTGTGTGGTATTTGGGGGGTGGGTTGTAATTGTGGTGTGTGTGTGTAAGTGTGTGTGTGTGAGAGAGAGAGAGTGTGTGTGTGTGTGTAAGTGTGTGTGTTGTGTTGTGTATGTGTGTGTAAGTGTGTGTGTATGAGTGTGTTTGTTTATTTTATCTATTTTGTATTTATTCTTTTATATCGAGGATAATGGAATAAGCACTCATGTATTTTTTTATGTCCAGTCTCCATGTGTATACAGTTTTGTCAGTTTTGTCATCAGTTCCCACCGGCACACAATGGCCTACTCTTCCGAAAAGCCGAACGGGTTTTAACATGTGCGCAAGATGTTCTGCATGTGTTTGCACACAGGGCCTCGGTTTATAGTCTCATCTGTTGTGTTTTTTATGTATTTATTTTATTCTTTTATATTGAGGAAAATGGAATAAGCACTTATGTGCTTTTTTACATTCAGTCCCCGTGTGTATGCGGTTTTGTCATCCGTTCCCACCAGCACACAATGGCCTACTCTTACAAAAAGCAGAACAGGATTTAACTTGTGCTCAAGATGTTCTGCGTGCATTCGCAAACAGGACCTTGGTTTATAGTTTCACCCGAAGGACTTTTGGAAAGAGTGGATTCTGCACTAATGTTAACTTTAGGGATAAAAATCCCCTTGAACGGGAATCGAACTGGGGTTGTCAGATTGCGAGCGCAATGTTCTAACCACTTGGCTATCCTGTTCCTCCCTACCCCCCCCCCCCCCCTTCCTTCCCCCGTGTGTGTGTATTGTTTTTGTTTTTACTGTGTTTCAAGACTAGTTTGATATTTTTCATTTAACCTTTGGATATCATGGATGGTGTCTAAATGCAACACCTGTGTTCATGCATTTTTTGGGGGTGGGGGGGTTGTTATCATCCATTCCTATCGGCACAAAATGGCTCACTTTTCTAAAAAGAATAACTAGGTTTTTTTAATGTGTGTGCAAGATATTCTACATGTATTCACACACTGGACCTCGGTTTACAGTTTCATCCAAAGAACTTTGACATTCAGCTCGATTTTCTGGTCAAACTGGGAAGAAAGGGCAAGTGCTGGGAATCAAACCCAGAATCGAACCTTGAACCTCGCGGTTTTTACTTCTTAGGTAGGTGAGCGTCTTAACCATCCCGCCACCATCCATCCCCTTCTTAGCTTTAAATTCTAACATTGCTGGAAATCACAGGTTTGGATGCTTTCGAGATTTTCAGACTCAGCAGTGCCTCGTGAATTTTGGGTGTGGATTTTCTCAGTAGTACTCCCAGATCAGCATGTGTGTGTCCACAACCACAGAAATCTTCAGGTTGCTACCAGTGTAAAACGGGGGCCCTTTCTTCTTTCCTCCTGCCCGCCCCCCCCCCCTTTCCCCATTTCTGTGCCTGTCTTGGTTCAGGAAACGTTTGTCCAAATGCTAAAAGCAGCGCTGGGGTTTTTTTTTTTTTTTTTCTATCTCCAGAAATTGCAGAAGACAAGGAAGGGAGAAGCGAGGAAGGTATAAAATGCTGCCTGGCTTTTCAGTTCTTTCTTGTCTGTTGAAGGGGAAAGGAGGCACATGTAAAAAAAAAAAAAAAAAAAAAATTTTTAAAGATAAAGGAAAAAGGGGCTTTTGTGTTCTTGGGGTTTTTTTCTTGATTTTTTCTTCTCTTTTTTGGTTGCGTTTTTATTTTGGTTGTGGAATCGGAGTGTGCACTCTTGATTTGCAGGAATAAGGGTTCTGTGTTAGGTGCTGGTTGTGGCTGACTAAAAGATGTACATTGAGTACATGGTTTGTCTGGTGATTTTAGTTGTTGTTGTGTTTTGTTTGGTTGGTTTACTGTTGCTTTTATTTCATTTTGTTCCTGAGTTTTTCTTTCCATTTCTTCTTTCTTGTGCTTTTTGTTTTTAATTTAACTTTTCTCTTGCAAGAAACAAGTCTGTTTGATCTGAAAACGTTTCATTTTAACATTTTTGCTGTAAGGTTATGGTCGTGCACAAGATACGTAACAAAATCAAACTGTCATGACAGGGCAGATCTGGCCTGACTGACATAGCAGGTTCAGCTGACTGGTATATGGGAAGTTTAGCTAAAGCCTTATTGCTTGCACCACCCCCACACACACACACAATCCCCACCCCCAAATCCCCACCCCCACTTTTAAGTGCAGACCTGCCAGTGCATAAGTTCCCTTTGTGTATTATACATACATATATTATATATATATATATATTATATATATATATATATATATGGGGACGGGATAGCTCTGTGGTCGGAGCACTCGCTTTCCCCCAGCCAAGTTAAGCAGCGTCGAGCGTGGTTACCAGTTGGATGGGTGACCGTTTGCGCGCCTTGGCTTCAGTACAGTTCCCCCAGTTCACCCAGCTGTTAAATGGGTACCTGCCCTCTTTAGGGTCAGGGAAGGTAAAGCAGCGAGGGGAGGAGATGGGCGCCGCCCTCAATATGCTGGCCCTAGAGGAAGTGAGGTCTCTGACGCCTCGTCCCCTACGACCTTATAGGTTATGGGACTCCTTTACATATATATATATATATATATATATATATATATATATATATATATATATATATATATATATGTATATATATATATATATATATTGTTATTGTTGTGCATTCCCCAGCTTTACACCCTGGGGGTCACCCAGAACATGCCACACTCTGACTCACTCATCCCACCTGGGAATCACTGTGAGATAGGAAGTACACCGGGTGAGAAGTTTGCGTGTATGACTTTTTCAAGTACCTCGCCACATAGGCAGCCATACTCCGACTTCAGAGGATTTTTTTTCTCCTTTAACAAAGGAGAGTGCAGGTTGTTACGTTAAGAGCTTGTCATGGCTGAAGGCAATCTCAACACAGCATTTTACAACATAACAACATTTTAGTGTAGACCTTGGCATTAAAAAGCTGACATCGATAACTGACACAGCTTTTGGCCTTGGCCAAGTATATATATATATACGTAGGAAGATCAGATATGCACATTAAAGATCCTATTATTCATGTCAACGTTCAGTGGGTTACAGAAACATGAACACACCCAGCATACATCCCTGAAGTCGGAATGCAGCTACCTTCGTGGTGGGCCAAAATGTTCGCATACGCAAAATCTCACCATTGGTGAACCTGGGAGCTCTAGCCAAGGGGAAAAAAATACGGGTTTTTTTCATACGTTTATGACAAAATTTGATTTAAGGAGTTATTGCAATGTCCCTGAAAAGAATTATGGTATGATTTATCAACGCTGTGTCCCCCTATTTATTAAACAAAAC
>CM054158.1:53024205-53071705 GCA_028751875.1 Rapana venosa | reverse complement strand
AGTGAACAAGGATGTTTTCTGATACGTATAACAAAAATAGTAAACAGTAAAGAACTGGTGTAAAAATTACCTGTGCCGAAGTCAAATGTGCTGGGCCTAACTTGTCAGTTGCTTTACGGCAGCGCAACACATTTTCGCTCATATGACAGACAACAATAGTTGCTGTCTGAGCGTTTGACGATAAAGAAGATGAAGAAAATGACCAAGAGAACCTCCAGGGTTTTGTTTTTCTAAAGAAAAGAGTATTTTATGTCAAGATTTTTGCATGAATACTATTTTGCTAACAATGTACCTTAAAATGGTATGCTATGAACATGAGTTGGCTGTTACTATGATGTCTACATGCATGTGAGCGCATGGATTTGAAATATGTTGTTTATTATGTTTAAGGAGAGTTGCATGCATGTAAATGATTTGAGTACAAGCGCTTCGATTTGTTTGTTTTTACCAGATTCAGCGCTATATGAAATCCATATTATTATTATTATTACCATCATCATGAAACATAAAAAACAATATTGCAGTATGATGGAAGATCGGTGAGAAGAAAAATGAACAATTTCTTATCATTGGCTTGGCAGTTTCTTTTGGGTGAAGGAAAACTGTTCAGCGACAGCTGAAGCTTGTTCATCTTTCTCTGATGGTCCTGGGATCGTACATAAAGTCTTCTGTCTCATCTAACATGTGTAAACTGGTCTCAGGTTGGGTTTGGGGTTGTTGGTTTGGTTGTTTTTGGGATGGGGGGGGGTTGTTCCTTGGCTAGAGCTCTGAGGTTCACCAGTGGTGAGATTTTTGCATACGGGAACGTTCCTTTCCTTACCATTTAGGTATCCACATTCCAACTTTGGGGTAAACATGACGCCTGTGTTCATGCATTTTTGACATGCCGTTATCTGTTCCTGTCGTCATGAAATGGCCTACTCTTCTGAAAAGCGGAATGGGTTTTTAACATGTGCACAAGCCATTGAGTAGGCAATTTGTGTGCCGGTGGAAACAGAAGACAAAATTGACAAAACCGCATACACAGGGGGACTGGATGTAAAAAAGCACATGAGTGCTTATTCCATTATCCTCGATATAAAAGAATAAATAAATTTAAAAAAAGAATAAACAAGCAGTTCTGCTCATGTTGATATACAGGGCCTCAGTCTGTAGTTTTATCCAAAGGTGGGGGGGGGGTGGAGTCAGTACTGATGTTAACTCCAGGGTAAAATCCCCGAAAACGGACGCCTTTATGGTGACTCGATCCTGGTCCGTCAGATCACGAGTGAAGGCTCTAACCGCCAGGCTATCCCCCCCCCCCCCCCCCCCCCCCCCCCCCCCCCCCTTTCTGGCATACTGAAGGGACCAGGCCTTGTTCAGTCCGTGACTTCCAGAAGTCTGTTCAGACCTGAACAGTTCTCACCCCCATGTCGTAGCGCAGTATCCTTGAAAACCTTTAGTTTCTGTGCAATATTGACTTGTGTGGTGATGGTGTGTGGGTGATTTTCAGCATGATGGTGAATCGGTGAGGCTTGGTGTGGCGTTTTAGCGTGATGTGCAGTTCGCTTTACTCATCTCGTTTTAAGCTTCTTTTTTTTTTTTTTTGGCTTGTGATCTAACTGCTTAAAACTAAAATGAAATGGAAGTACACATACACACAAAAATCTCGTTACCCACCCCCAACCCTTATTAGAGAAGAAGAAAAAATGGAAAAAAATGAAAACACAGCCAGAAAATCAGACAGCCAAGAAAGAAATTAACAACAACAAAAACCCCAAGAAAAACCCAAATAAATAAACAAACAAAAGACAAAAAAAGGATACACTTTCTCCAAAGAAAAACTACACTTATGTGCTTGTAAATGTTACTAACACATCTTTTTTTCTTTCTATCTGTGTTTGTGGGTCTTTCTCTCATTTTGTTTTTGGTAATAAGGTGGGTTTTTTGCACCCTTTTTAATTGATTTTTCTTTTTGGGAAGGGGGGGGGGGTGTGGAGGGAGGTAAAATTTGGAAAACATATCACTTTTGAGCTGAATTCTATCTACGTAGAAAAGAATTTACACATTTTTTTAATATTGATTCCTGTAATTTTATTTCTGAACTTCTGTTCACATGTTTTTGGAGACAAACAGACTGGTAGTCAAACAGGCACACACACTCACACTCACACACACACGCACGCACGCACGCACGCACGCACGCACGCACGCACCACACACACACACACACACACCCACACACCACACCCACACACACACACACGACACACATACACACACACACACACACACAACACACACACACACACACACACACACATACACACACACACACACATACACACACACACACATACACACACACACACACACATACACACACACACACACACACACACACACACACACACATACACACACACACACACACACACACACACACACACACACACACACACACACACACATACACACACACACACACACACACACACACACACACATACACACATACACACACACACACACACACACACACACACACACACACACCACACATACACACACACACACACACACACCACACATACACACACACACACACACACACACACACACACACACACACACACACACACACACCATACAGATAACTGCATTCCAACTTAGGGATCATGTCTAAGCATGACACTTGTTTGCATGAGGTTTTAAACATTTTTGTCATCCGTTCCTGCTGGCACGAAATGGCCTACTCTTCTGAAAGGTGGAATGGGGTTTTTAACGTGTATGCAATATGTTCTGTGTGCGTTTGTACATGAAGCATGGGTTTATAGTCTCATCTATGCGCTTTGATTTGTCTTTGCAAGATATAGCGCTATATAAGTTCCATTTATTATTATTATTATTATTATCTGAAGGACTGTGACGTTCAGTTTGATTTTCTCGTCAAACTGGGAAGAAAGGGCGTGGCTGGGAATGAGGAAAGTGACGGTGATGGTGCATCACTCAGCGCTTTGTCACCAAGTCACACCCACTACATGCTAGAGAATGTTATCACGTTCAACCTGCGCATGTCTTTTTTTTTTTTTTTAACGCTGTGTTTTTCAGGAATGATGTTCTGATGAATGTGGTGGCAATAATGAATATGTTTATAACTGATTGTGGATTAGGGTTGTTATAAACAGGGTATGTGGAAAATTTAGGAGAAATGTTGTTATAACACAGAGGTAATGTGGAAAATTTAGGAATAGTGCTGTTATAAAACAGAGGTAATGTGGAAGATTTAGGAGAAATGTTGTTATAAAACAGAGGTAATGTGGAAAATTTAGGAATAGTGCTGTTATAAAACAGATAATGTGGAAAATTTAGGAGAAATGTTGTTATAAAACAGAGGTAATGTGGAAAATTTAGGAGTAGTGTTGTTATAAAAACAGAGGTAATGTTAAAAATGTAAGAGTAATGCTATAAAACAGAGGTAATGTGGAAAATTTAGAAGTAATGCTGTTATAAAACAGAGGTAATGTGAAAATTTAGGAATAGTGTTGTTATATAACAGAGGTAATGTGGAAAATGTAGGAGTATTGTTGTTATAAAACAGAGGTAATGTGGAAATTTAGGAATAGTGTTGTTATAAAACAGAGGTAATGTGGAAAATTGCATGGCTGTGTTGATGAAAGAACATAAGATAATGTGAAAATTTAGATTCTAGTGGTTGATAACATCAGAGAATGGAAATGAGGGGAAGAGTGTTGTTATAAAGGTATGTAGAATAGTAGCAGTAGTAGTATAGCAGTAGTAATGTGAATATTTAGGTATGTAGTGTAGTAGTAGTAGTGTAGAGTAGTAGTGTAGTAGTGTAGTTAGTAGTAGTATGTGATAGTAGTAGTGTGTAGTAGTAGTGATGGTAGAGTAGTAGTAGTAGTAGTAGTAGTAGTAGTAGTGTAGTAGTAGTAGTAGTAGTAGTAGAGGAAGAAGTAGTAGAGTGAAGTAGTAGTAGTAGTAGTAGTAGTAGTAGAGTAGAAAGTAGTAGTGAGTAGTAGAGAGTAGTAGTAGTAGTAGTAGAGTAGTAGTAGGTAGTAAGTAGTAGTAGTAGTAGTAGATGAGTAGTAGTAGTAGTAGTAGTAGTGCAGGTAGAGTATGTAGTAGTAGTAGTTAGTAGTAGTTAGTAGTAGAGGTAGTAGAGTAGTAGTAGTTAGAGAGTGAGTAGCTGTTGTAGTGTAGTAGAGTAGCAGGTTAGTAGTAAGTAGTAGTGGTAGTGGTGTGGTAGTAATGTGGTGGTACGTAGTAGTAGTAGTAGTAGAGGTATGGTATGTAGCGGTAGTAGTAGAGTAGTGTGTAGCTAGTAGAGTAGTAGTAGTGAGTAGCTAGTAGCAGTAGTAGTAGTAGCAGTAGTAGTAGTAGTACAGGAGTAGAGTAGCAGTAGCAGTAGAGTAGCAGTAGCAGTAGGAGTAGGAGTAGCAGTAGCAGTAGCAGTAGGAGTAGTAGTAGTAGTAGTAGTAGTAGTAGCAGTAGTAGTAGTAGTAGTAGTAGTAGTAGTAGTAGCAGTAGTAGTAGTAGCAGTAGTAGTAGTAGTAGTAGTAGTAGTAGTAGTAGTAGTAGTAGCAGCAGCAGCAGCAGCAGCAGCAGCAGCAGCAGCAGCAGCAGTAGCAGTAGCAGTAGTAGTAGTAGTAGTAGTAGAGTGACCAACACAAAGGTAAGAGTATGACAGACAGCAGTACTTTCTGGTTGAGCATTCAGAGAAGAAGAAGTAGTAGAAGAGTGATGACTACCGCTGTCTGAGTGTTCAGAGAAGAAGAAGAAGAGTGACCAACACTGAGGTGAAAGAGGCTGGTGGTGGTGGTGGTGACTGGTGGTGGTGACACTGTGTGGTGACTGGTGGTGACACTGTGGTGACTGTGATGGTGGTGGTGACTGTGCAGACTGCAAGCCCTACAGCAGCAGATGGTGGGCGGGGAGAACGCAGACAACATGGAGATCCAGGAGAAGCACAAGGAACGCCTGAAGCACGCCGAGGACGAACGCAAAAAGCAGCTGATCCGTACGTGGAAGGAAGGAATGGATGAATGAAGGAATCGTCTTTGATTTGTAAGCACATGACAGATGTACTTTTTTAAAAAAGCTTTTATACATTTAAGTCCTGGCAGATTTCTCTGCATGAAATTCAGGGGCTGTTTCTCCCTGAGGAGAGCGTGTCGCCACAAGAGCAGCGCCACCTTTTTTTTTTCTCTTTTTTCCTGTCTGCATCTGTATTTGTTTCCTATCAGAGTGGCTTTTTTTTGTACAGAATTTTGGCAGGGACAGCTCTCTTGTTGCCGTGGGTTCTTTTACGGGCGTTAAATAATTATGTGTAACACACAGGACTTCGGTTTATCGTTTCATCTGAAAGACTAGCACCCAGACCACCACTCATGATCTAATGGATGGGGAAAAGTTTCAGGTCCAAACGGGATTTGAACCACCGCACACTTCCGACCTGGGCTTTTCGCTTTCTCTGCAGGCACTTTACCACTAGACCACCGATCCATCCAGATGTAGATGCAAGGAACAAGAGTAGAGTTGATTTTATTCCTGTTTAGTGGGTATAGTATGGTTGTGCAGTTTTACTCCGAGATTTATAATTTTACGAGGCAACAGCCCTGATATGGTATCTCCTTCGGATGAGACTATAAACCGAGGCCCTGTGTGCGAATGCATGCAGAACATCTTGCGTACACGTTAAATCCTGTTCCACTTTTCAGAAGAGTAGGCCATTGTGTGCCGGTGGAAACAGATGACAAAATTTACAAAACCGCATACACACGGGGACTGGATGTAAAAAAGCACATGAGTGCTTATTCCATTATCCTCGATATAAAAGAATAAATAAATAAATTTTTTAAATGTTGTCGGTGGGGTTATAAACAACAAGATGGGATTTGACGTTGTAGCCGAGTGGTTACGACCGTTTGACTGCAATCCCCTGGGTTCATGAAGTCGTGGGTTCGAATCTCGGCAGCGTCTGCTGAATTAAAGGTGCGGAGTTGTAAGATCTCCCAGGTCAGCTTCATGTGTAGACCCGCCAGTGCCTGAATTCCTTGGGGTTTTTTATACGGACATGCAGAAGATTATATATGCATGTGAAAGAACCTGTTGGTGTTCAGTGGGTTATAGAATCACTAACATACCCAACATACACTGCAATTGTGCTTACATATTACATAATTAGAAGAAAAGACACAAACAGAAAGAGCAATGTTTTTGTCATCAGATTGTGTAAATTGTAAGAAACGGTTTTGATAAAAAGTAAATATTTGTTTTTTCTGTACACATCCTTGCTTCTGCTCCACAAAGTTTGCCATACTTTTTTTTCTGAATACTTGCACTCTGCTGGGCTTCTGTTTGGGTTCTGATTTGTAGAAACTAAGAATTTAGATTTGGTTGTCTGTCCATTTGTGTGTGTCTGTGTGCAACCATGTGTGTGCGTGTGTGTGTGTGTATGTCTGTGTGCAAGCATGTGTGTGTGTGTGCGTATGTGTGTGTGTGTGCACACGCAAGTGTGTGTGTACAACTTCTTTGATTTAATATCTTTTCACATTAAGTGATAGTACACAAGTTAAAGTGTGTGTGTGTCTGTGTGTGTGCATGCGTATGTGTGTGTGTGTGCGTGCGTGCGCGTGTGTCTATGTGTGTGTCTGTGCGTGTGTTTGTGTGTGATATCTTCAGTTTAACGTCTATTCACATTTAAGATGTGTATGTGTGCATGCATGTTTGTGTATGCACGTGCACATGTGTGTGTGTGTGCGTGCTCTCAAGCACTCACACATTTTCATGCTTGTATACCTTATTGTGTACTGTATACATCTCTCTGAACTCGTACGCTGTGGAGCGTTTGTCCACGACGCCTGTAGCTAAGTGCTTGTGCCTGTGTGTGGAACGAGCTGTGGCTGTGTTCAGGAGCCAATCGCAAGCTGGACGATGACGGCATCATGGTGGGCATCTACGAGGACATCCAGGAGGAGCTGCGAGGCCGCACAGACGTCGTGAAGGAGAAACAGCTGCAGGTGAGACCTCAGCTCTCCTCCTTCTCCTTCTCCTTCTTCTCCTGTTTTCTTCTTTTTTCTTCTTCTTCTTCTTATTCTTTTTCTTTCTTCTTTCTTCTTCTTCTGCTTCTTCTTCTTCTTCTTCTCTTCTTCTTCTTTCTTCTTCTTCTTCTTCTTCTTCTTCTCTTCTTCTTCTTCTTCTTCTTCTTCTCCTTCTTCTTCTCCTTCTTCTTTCTCTTTCTGCTTCTTCTCCTTCTTCTTCTTCTCTCTTCTTCTTCTTCATCTTCTTCTCTTCTTTTCTTCTTCTTCTCTTCTTCTTTTTCTTCTTCTTTTTCTTCTTGTTCTTTTCCTTGCTTCTCTTCTCTCTTTTCTTCACTCTTCTCTTGTTCTTCTTCTTCTTCTTTCTTCTTCTTCTTCTTCTTCTTCTTCTTCTTCTTCTTGTTGTCTTCTTCTTCTCCTTCTTCCATCTTCTTCGTCTTTGTCTTCATCTTCATCTCTTTTTCTCCTCCTCCTCTCCTTCTTCTTCTTCTCTCCTCCTCCTTCTTCTTCTTCTTTTCGTCTTCTTCTTCTCCTTTCCTTGCTTTGTCCTTCTTTTCTCATTCTTCTTCTTCTGCGCTGCTTCTGCTTTTGCTGTTGCTGCTGCTGCTCTGCTTGCTCTTTCTCTCCTTCTTCCAATACTCAGACAGCAACTATTGCCTGTCTGTCATATGAGCGAAAATGCGCTGCGCTGCCGTTAAGCGCCTGACAGATCAGGCCCAGCACATCCCAACTTTTTCAGGGGAGATAATTTTTATTTTTAAATCTTTCGGGGGGGAGAACAAAAAGTCAGGAGAATGGACCAAGAAGGCAGAAACTAGATCAACAAGATGGGGGTGACAGGAATAGAAAAGGAACAAGGCAGAAAGAAAGAGAGGGATAGAAAAGAGGGAATTCCTGACACAGAATTTCCAGAAGGTAGGGATGTTGTTTATACTGATAGTTCATGTGGCATCCCTACCGGTGATGAACATATTCTAACATCTACTTTTTTTCTTTTTTTTTAGCTATTCCTATTTTAGGGGACGGGATAGCTCAGTGGTTGGACACTCGCTTTCCCCCAGCCAAGTTAAGCAGCGTCGAGCGTGGTTACCAGTTGGATGGGTGACCGTTTGCGTGCCTTGGCTTCAGTACAGTTTCCCCCAGTTCACCCAGCTGTAAATGGGTACCTGCCCTCTTTAGGGTCAGGGAAGGTAAAGCAGCGAGGGAGAGGAGATGGGCGCCGCCCTCAATATGCTGGCAGCTAGAGAAGTGAGGTCTCTGACGCCTCGCTCCCCTACGACCTTATAGGTTATGGGACTCCTTTACCTTACCCTTTTTTACCTATTTTTTGGGGGGGGCGTGTTTCTTTGTCTTTGTGCTGCGTTAGATCGAGGGCCTGGAAAGGGAGATCATCGACATCCAGGCGGAGTTTGAGTTTGACCGCATCGACTACCTGGACACCATCCGCAAGCAGGAGCGCCACATCCGGCTGCTGGACGCCATCGTGGCCCGCATCCAGCCCTGCCTGCGCCGCGACTGCAACTACTACAACCTGGACCGCGTGCGGGCCGAGTGCAAGTACAACGAGGAGGAGGAGCGCTGGGTGCTGCCCAAGATGGTCATCGACCGCACCTCCCTGCCCAACACCGGTCAGGAACCGCTTTGGATGGGGGGGGGTTGGGGGGGGGGTTGTGGGGGAGGGGGGGGGGGAGAGGGGTTGGTTTGGGGGGGGGGGGGGTTGGTTTGGGGGGGGGGGGGAGGTGGAGGGATTGGTTGGGGGGGGGGGAGGGTTGGGGGGGATTAGGGTTGGGGGGGGGGGGGGCAAGGTGGAGGGATTGGTTGGGGGAAGGGGGGGGGGAGGGATTGGTTGGGGGGGGGGGGAGGGGGAGGTGGAGGGATTGGTTTGGGGGGGGGGGGGGGGGGAGGTGAAGGGATTGGTTTGGGGGGAAGGGGGGGGGAATGTGTTGTTGTTGTTGTTTTTTTTGCTGCCTGTTATCTATTTTATTTCTTTCTTTCTTCTTTTGAATCAATTATAATGGAATAAGCGCTCGTGTGCTTTTTTTTTTTACATCCATCCAGTCCCCATGTGTGTATGTGTGCGGATTTGTAAATTGTGTCATCTGATGCCACCGGCGTGCAATGGCCTACTCTTTCAAAAAGCAGAACAGGATTTAATGTGTGCACAAGATGTTCTGCGCGCGTTTGCACATTTGGGGGCCTCGGTTTATAGTCTCATCCAAAGGAGAGTGAAATCTGCGCTAATGTTAACTCCAGGGGAAAAAATCCCCTTGAACAGGATTCAAACCCAGGTCGTCAGATTGCGAGCGCAATGTTCTAACCACTAGGCTATCCTGCCCCCTTCTTCTGTCATGTTCTGATCCTGCCATTCATTTCTTAAGGGCTTTGATATGGGGTTTTTTTTACAAAGATACAGCGCTGTATATATTCCACATATTATTTATCATCAGTTCAATCTCTCCACCACAGCCACACCCAGATTCGTCATGCTACATTCTTGGGGTCAGAAGACCACAGAGAGCACATCGATGTCAGGCCGCCGTGGGGCCACCAGCCAGAGGGGCCCTGCACTGCTGCTGGGTCGCTTTGGGGGTGACAAGTGGTGCCTGTTCTGAGCTAACATATGCAGGACACCACCTACTAAGCCCCCTGCTAATGACAGTATTAGCTCAGTTGTGGGGCCAGTTCTTTTTTCTTTGTTATCAGAACGCTCAGACAGCAACTATTGTCGTCTGTCGAATGAGCAAAAATGTGTCGCGTTGTGCTTCTGTTAAGCGCCTGACAAGTCAGGCCCAGCACATCCGACTTTGGCGTGGGAGCGAATTGTTATCTTTCAAGTTGGCAGAAAATAGGGCAAGTGAATGGACCAAGAAGGCAGAAAATAGACGCGAAGGAGGTGACAGGCAGAAAAGGAACAAGGCAGAAAGAAAAGAGAGGGATAGAAAAGGGGGAATTCCTAGCATAGAATTTGCAGAAGGTGGGGATGCTATTTATACTGACGGGCATCCCCACTGGGGAACATGTTTATTTAAGAAGGCTGGTATGTATGTGCATGTGAGTCAAGTCAAAGTCAAAGTCAAAGTCAGACTTTTATTTCCACAGGATAGCTCAGCGGTCAGAGCACTCGCTTTCCCCCAGCCAAGGTTAAGCAGCGTTGAGCGTGGTTACCTCTTGGATGGGTGACCGTTTGCGTGCCTTAGCTTCAGTACAGTCCCCCAGTTCACCCAGCTGTAAATGGGTACCTGCCTCTTTAGGGTCAGGGAAGGTAAAGCAGCGAGGGAGAGGAGATGGGCACCGCCCTCAATATGCTGGCCCCAGGAGAAGTTAAGGTCTCTGATGCCTAGGTCTTCACTGGATGCATAGGTTATGCATAAGCAGTGCAATTGCTTTTCTTCAGCAAGCCATCCATCTATATAAAGTTTGTGTGTGTGAGTATGTGTCAGTGAGTGAATGAGTGAGAGAGAGAGAGAGGGGAGGGGTAGGGAGAGATTCAACGATTCAAATTATTTATTGCATAAGCTTTCGCCCATTGCAACGAGGAGGGGAGTAGGGGTTACAATATCAACATAATCAAATTCACTACATCAGACATTGACGTCACTGGATCTGTGACAAGGTGTCCATGTCATGCAATGTCTGTAGTCAGGCAGGCACACTGGCTGTTTTGTTTATACAAACACAAGAACTGGTGTTCACACGTTGCTGTGCTACCTGTCTGAGGGAGAGAGAGAGAGAGCAAGAGAGAGGGTGAGAGAGAGAGAGGAAGAGAGAGAGACTTTTTTCTTTTATTTTCTTTTCTTTTGAGGATAATGGAATAAGCACTCACACGTTTTTTTATCATCCAGTCCCTGTGCCTATGCAGTTTTGTCAATTTTGTCATCCATTCCCACCGGGCACACAGTGGCCTACTCTTCCAAAAAGCAGAACGGGTTTTAACGTGCGTGTAAGATTTCTGCGTGCGTTCGCACACAGGACCTCGGTTTATAGTCTCATCCGAAGGAGAGAGAGAGAGAGAGATGCAGAGAGAGAGAACTCGAACTCGAATGATTTATTCACAAAAAGGCCATTGGCCCATACATGAAAGGGGTTGCCGAACTGCTTAGTATTTTGGTGGGGGCTAAAAGCAAAAGTAACCACAAAAATTTAATGTTACCGTAGAACAAAAAGTCAGTTACAAAAATATGACTTAAGATAACAATATCTCTCTTATTCTGAAAGCTTTACACAAATATAAAGTGAGGCTGTGCACAACCTCAGGATTCACAGAGAGAGAGAGAGAGAGAGTGAGAGAGAACACTGAACACTGAAAAGGTTTTATTGTACTTCGGCCTTGGGCCACTATACAAAACATATTTGGGGAAGGGGGGAGGAAAACATTAGAAAAAACGTTTATATCCATTTCACATTTACAATTCTGCAAGCATACAGGATTAGTCATTATCATCCCCATCATCATCTTCAGCATTTACATAATCATCACCATCTTCATTACCTAAAGCAGCAGCTGCAGCTAGTATATCAACATAACCATCATTACTTTCATCCTCTACATCATCATTATCAACATCATCATCTTCATCATCTACGCTATCACCATCTTCTACAACTGTACAGTCATTTTCGTCACGATTATCATCTTCAATCTCTGCATCATGGTCGTAATCATCATCTTCATCCTCGTTTCCATCGTTATCTTCAATATATACATCATTGTCATCATCTTCCTCTTTGACATCTCCATCATAGTTACCGCCACCACTATCACCCTCACTCAACAACCACGCCATCGTCACCATCACCACACTATCACCCTCACTCAACAACCACGCCATCGTTACCATCACCACTACTATCACCCTCACTCAACAACCACGCCATCGTCCATCACCATACTATCACCCATCACAACCGCCATCGTTACCTCCACCACTTCACCCTCATCACAACCACGCATCGTACCATCACACTACTCACCTCATTCAACAACCACGCCATCGTTACCATCACACTTATCACCTCACTCAACACACGCATCGTTACATCACACATCGTCACTTCAGCTCCATCAGCATACTATTTCCATCATCATGCATCTCCCAAACAACTACATCATCATCGTCCTTTCAAGAATAAATAGATAAATAATAAAGGAAAAACATCTTTTTCATTTTCATTGAGAGTGAGAGAGAGAGAGAAGATTCAGTCACTGCAGCCAGCCCTTACAGCGGGCGTCTGATGGTGGACTGTGTGTGCAGGCACCATCATGCCAGGCCGCAACAGGGGGCCTCCGTCCTTGAACGGCGACACAGACGACAGAGGAACCCCTGAAGATGATTTCAGCGACGAGAAGTTGAGAGAGGTTGGGTGCTACGTCGTTGTGTGTGTTGTTACTAGTTTGTTGGGAGATTTTTGGGGGGTCTTTTTTGGTATGTTTTATATTTTCTGATTTTGATTTGCTGGTCTTCTTGGTTGGTTTGTTTGTTCGTTTTTTAGATTTTAAGAAGTCTGAAAGAATATTACGGAGGAACTGTATTTGTGTGTGTGCATGCACGTGCACATAGGCATGTGCACACGAGGTTGCTGATGTTTTGGGGGGGTTGGGTTTTTTTGTATTATATTCTTTTATATTGAGGATAATGGAATAAGCACTTATGTGCTTTTTTACATCCAGTCCCCGTGTGTATGTGCACTGTATTTATGTAGCATCTTTTCATAGTACTAGGCCATGGAGGGGGGTGGGAGTTGTTTGTTTGTTTTTTTGTTCTTGGGCTAGAGCTCCGAGGTTCCCTAATGGTGAGATTTTTGCGTATGCGGTTGTTTTTTCCCCACCATTTAGGTAGCCGTATTCTGACTTAGGGGACTGGATGTAAAAAAGCACATGAGTGCTTATTCCATTATCCTCAATATAAAAGATTAAATAAATAAATAAATAGATAGTGTCTAAACACAACACCTATGTGCATCCTGGGTTTTTTGTGGTTGTTTTTTTCATGCGTTCCTACCAGCACACAGTGGCCTACTTTCAAAAAGTGGAACAGGTTTTTAGCATGTGCACAAGATGTTCTCTGTGTCTGTTTACACATGGGGCCTCAGGTTAGTTATACTCTCATCCAAAGGATTAACGACATCCAGCTCGATTTTTTTTCCCCCATCAAACTGGGAAGAAAGGGCGAGGCTGGGAATCAAAACCAGAACTTCATCGTATTTTTGCAGTTTTGTCAATTTTGTCAACCGTTCCCACTGGCACACAATGGCCTACTCTTCGAAAAGCGGAACGCTGGTTTTAACATGTGCGCAAGATGTTCTGCGTGCGTTCGCACACGGGACCTCGGTTTCTAGCCTCATCCGCAGTTTACTTGTTGGCGGGCAAACATCTTAACCATCCTGCCACCCTCCTTCTTAGACCATGGTTTAATTTCATTCGCTGTAAATCATTCAGAAATTGTGGAAGTTCTAAGCCGCTGCAGAAGTACATAAAACCCAAAATGCACTCTGAGCCCAACGCACATATGTTTTGCTTTCCAAACTGCAGTGGTCGAGGAAATAACACAGTGAACTAACCACAGATGTCTCTCACTGATGGAAGGTTTGTAATATTTCTTGCAGAGTAAAAAAAAAAAACCACCACAAACATTGCTGTCACTCTATGATAATCTTTTACATTATTAAAACAAAATGTAGCTGCCACCGTGTATCAAGAAAATGCAATGTGAACTGAAGGAGTCAGCAGGGCGGCTGACATTGTCACATTACTGACTAGGGGCAGCAGCTAGGGAGGGCAGCCTGTCTGCCTGTCTTTCTGTCTGTCTCTCTGTCTGTCTGTCTTTCTGTCTGTCTCTCTGTCTGTCTGTCACTGAGATCAGCCACGTCTGCTCGTGCCTCCTGGACTTTCTCCCTAGGATGGGAATCTCTTGTCTATAAGCTCTGTACGAGTATTATGTAATATTATCATTATGATTATTATAAATAGTAGTAGTGGTAGCAGTAGTTGCTTGTGGTGGTGGTAGTAGTAGTAGTAGTAGTAGGAGTAGTAGTAGTAGTAGTATAGTAGTAGTAGTAGTAGTAGTAGAAGTAGCAGTAGTAGTAGTAGTAGTAGTAGAAGTAGCAGTAGTAGTAGTAGTAGTAACAGTAGTAATAGTAGTAAGGAGTAGTAGTAGTAGCAGTAGTAGTAGTAGTAAGTAGTTGTGGTAGAACTATTGTTAAGTTGCACATTAGACAGACGCTATAGCCGAGTGGTTAAGAATGTTCGACTTCAACCTCGTGGGTCCGTGAATAAGCTGGTTTGAATCTCAGCAGCATCTGGTGAATTAAGGGTGGGGATTTTTGTACAATCTCCCAGGTCAACTTCAAGTGCAGACCTGCCAGTGCCTTAAATCCCGTCATGTATGTACCCATGCAGAAGATCGAACATGTATGTTAAAGATCCTGTCGTTCATGTCAGCGTTTGGTGGGTTCCAGAAACACAAACATACCCAGCATGCATTCCTGAAGTCGGAATGCAGCTACCTTCATGGTGGGCGAAAGCGGTCGCATGCACAAAATCTCACCATCGGTGAACCTTGAAGCCCTAGCTGAGGAATGAAAAAATAACAATAAAAAAACAAATAAATAGTAGTAGTAGGAGGAGGAGGAGTAGTAGTAGGAGTAGTAGTAGTAGTAGCAGAAGTAGTAGTAGTAGTAGTAGTAGTAGTAGCAGCAGCAGCAGCAGTTCATTTCATACCACTTTAAGTCACGAGATTTCTCTGCGTGAAATTTGGGCTGCTCTCCCGGGGAGAGCACGTCGCCACAAGAGCAGCGCCACCCATTATTATTTTTTTCTTTTCCTGTCTGCAACCGTATTTGTCTCCCTATCATAGTGGCTTTTTTCTACAGAATTTTGCCAGGGACAACTCTCTTGTTGCCATGGGTTCTTTTACGTGCCCTAAATAATTTTGTGTAACACATGGGACCTCGGTTTATCATCTCATCCAAAAGACTACCACCCAGACCACCACTGATGGTCTAATGGATGGGGGCAAAGTTTCAGTCTCAAACGAGGATCAAACCACCGCACACTTCCAACCTGGACTTTTTTTTAAGCAGACACGTTACCTCTAGACCACCGATTAGTAGTTAGAAGTAATTTTTTTGTTTTTTAATATTTATTTTATACCACTTTAAGTCACGAGATTTCTCTCACGCAGCACTGCCGTTGTTTTGTTGGTGAAAAACGTGCTTTGCATTGGACAGCGTCTGCGTCGGAGCGAGGACATGAGCAACTCGTACTTCGCCACCAAGCGACAGAGCCAGCTGCTTGGAGAACCCCTGAACAGAACCAGTGAGTGGCTTCTCTGTCCTCACACTGCAGTGTGTCTGTGAGAAGAGAGAGGGAGAGAGAGAGACAATGACAATGACAAAGGTTTATTGTGATAAGCAAGATGCCCATTCACAAGGGGACAGTGGGAGGGGGGCTGGGCACAAAACATATATCTTATACCAAGAACTCAATTGATATCAGCCCAAATCATCATCATGGCATGGATTCCATAACATGGTTACAGGACAGATTAAAATTCAATTTTTTGTTTGCATAAATTTTGCAAAGGGCGTTGGGAAAGAGGAAGAGTTTCCATGAAACTGCAAAATTTTTAATCAACATCTAACGACAAACTGGTCTGGGACAAGAAAACTAGGTCACAATGTCAAGAGAGAGAGAGAGAGATGGATGGATGATGGATGGATAGATGGGTGGGTGGGTGGGAAGGAGGGAGGGAGGGAGGGATGGATGGACGGATGGATGGATGGATGGATGGATGGATGATGGATGGATGGATAGAGAGAAAGATCTCTGTCAGTGTGTGACTGACACAAAACATGGAAGTATGGACAACTGTCTGTTACAGACAGAACGCTTAAAGTGATATTAGACGATGGAGGGGGTGGGGGGGCATAATGAGATGAGGGCTTTAAGTAAAAGAGATGCATGTTGGTATTAATGCACATTAAAGTGTGTGTGTGTGTAATCTGTCAGTGTGTGGCACAAAACATGAAGCTGCAGACAACCATCTGGTACAGACATTTTTGTTGTTCCTGGTTTGTTTGTTGGGTTTTTTGTTCCTGGGCTAGAGCACTGGGGTGTGCCAGTGGTGAGATTTCTGCGTATGCGACCGTTTCTTCCCCCCACCTCAACAGTTTAGGTGGCCACATTCCAACTTCTTAGATGATGTCTAAACACCTGCGTGCATGCCTTTTTTAAAAAAATTTGTCATCCATTCCTACTGGCATGAAATGGCCTACTCTTCCAAAAAGCGCAACAGATTTTGGACATGTGCGCAAGATGTTCTGCGTCCTTTCGAACACGGGTACCCGAGTTCATAGTCTGAATCAAAGGACTTTGACATTCAGTTTTTTGATTTTCTTGCGAAAGTCAGTTCGGTTTTCTTGTGAAACTGGGAAGAGAGGTCAAGGCTGGGAATCGAACCCCAGAACCTAGCGGTTTTACCTGCGGCGAACGCCTTAACCGCCCTGCCACCTTCCTCCTTGCGCGTCACCGACGTAAAAAAAAGTGTCTTCACTCCTCAGCAGCAGGGGACGGAAGCCTGAATCCCGTTGAACTACCAACCCGGGTCTGTTTCAGACATGAAGGAGGTGCGCGACACCTACAGCATCGCCCAGTCCTCCTCCGCCAGCACCCCCACCAACGGCTTCCACAGCGACGGCGTCAGCAACGGCCTGCGCGCGGCCCAGGTGCACGGCCAGCTGATGGCCGACGAGGCCATCCGCAAACCTTCGCGCCTCGAGGCCCTGCCAGCCTTGGGCGGCGTGGCCAAGAAAGGGAAGAAGAAGCGAGCGGGGGTGGATCCGCTCTGATGCCGTCCGTTGTCGTCGTTGTCGTTGTTGTCGTTGTCTCTTGTCATCGTGTGCAATTGTCTGGTGTTGGTGTTGGTGTTCGTGTGTGAGACACAGTTTGCCATGCGAACTCTTCCGCCCCCCCCCCCCCCCCCCCCCCCTCCCTATCTCCGCTTAGTTGAACAGATTCCAGTTTTTTGCTGTGAAAAGATGGTGAGGGATGGTGGAGGAGGGGGGGGGGTGGGTGTTCTTTTCTTTTCGTTTCTTTCTTTTTTGAAAAAGTTATTTGGGAAGCTTTGGAATAATTTTTGAGTTGAGATCTTTAAAACTATTTGGGGGTGGGGGGGGGGTCTTTATTTTTGCTCTATATTTTTGTGGGGGGGGTCAGGTTTTAGTATATATGTATGTATCATCAAGTTGAAAATTTTCTATATGTGTGTGTTTTCAGGTTTGATTGTATTCCACTTTTCCTACCGGTTCTGTAAAAGTCACTGTAAAAAAGGGATGAATTTGATGATGGCTGTTATTTTTCTTTTTCTCTCTGTCTCCTTTTGGGGGACGGGATAGCTCAATGGTCAGAGCACTCGCTTTCCCCCAGCTAAGGTTAAGCACCGTTGAGCGTGGTTACCACTTGGATGGGTGACCGTTTGCGTGCCTTGGCTTCAGTACAGTCCCCCAGTTCATCCAGCTGTCAATGGGTACTTTCCCTTTTGAGGGTCAGGGAAGGAAAAGCAGCAAGGGAGAGGAGATGGGCACTGCCTTCAATATGCTGGCCCCTAGAGAAGTGAGGTCTCTGACGCCTCGCTCCCCTATGACCACATTGGTTATGGGACACTACCTTTACCTATTCCTTCTCTTCTTTGCTTAAAAGGTGTGTGTCTGTTGAAAAAAACAACATGTCATTTTGTGCAATTTTGTGTGTTTAAAAAAATATATAAAATCTAGTGAACAACTGTTAGAAGGGTATTTTGGGAGAGGTTTTTTCCTCCTCGTTTTTTTTTTGTTTGTTCTTCCTGTTGTGAAAACTGAACGCTGTTTTGTCATGAATGCTTCACATGTGCAGACAGATTGAGGTCCCTTTGTAGTCACTGGTGTGGGGGGTTTTTGACAATCAAAATACTATGCACTTCATCTTTGCTCGCGTCCACCAATCCATGACAACAAGCGTGCTACTGTTTGTTCAGACGTCTCATTATGGGGATGTTGCTCGTGGCTGTAACGGCTCATCGTTTTGACAGAGCTTGAAATATGTCGCAGCTGAAATGACAGTTTGCTGAGTGCGTAAGTTTGTAGGTTTTTTTTCCAGCCAGCATTACTTCCAAGACTTGGGTCACAACCCAGCAACCTCCATCTCCCTCTGTCTGTCTGTCTGTGTCTTTCTCTGCTGTCTTTCTGTCTCTCTATC
Source organism: Rapana venosa (assembly GCA_028751875.1). Lineage (NCBI taxonomy): Eukaryota > Metazoa > Mollusca > Gastropoda > Neogastropoda > Muricidae > Rapana > Rapana venosa. The sequence goes on along the minus strand of CM054158.1, from coordinate 53,053,435 downwards.
TCGCTCTCTCTCTCTCTCTCTCTCTCTCTCTCTCTCTTTCCTCTCTCTCTCTCTCTCTCTCTCCTCTCTCTCTCTCTCTCTCTCTCTCTCTCTCTCTCTCTCTTCTTCTCTCTCTCTCTCTTTCTCTATCTCTCTCTCTCTCTTTTTAAAAAATTTTTTTTATTTAATTCTTTTATATCGAGGATAATGGAATAAGCACTTATGTGCTTTTTTACATCCAGTCCCCGTGTGTATGCGGTTTTGTCAATTTGTCATCTGCTCCCACCGGCACACAATGGCCTACTCTTACGAAAAGCGGAACAGGATTTAACGTGTGCGCAAGATGTTCTGCGTGCGTTCGCACACGGGGCCTCGGTTTATAGTCTCATCTCTCTGTGAGTTCCTTTACCAGCTGGGGTGCACAGTGCCAGGTCATCGCCTGTGCTTGTCCTTTTACAGGAGGTCTGCCCACTGGCCTCAGCCGACACATTCCTCCATGACATAAGGAAGCAGACGAAGGAGGGAAAGATCACTCTGCGAATAGGTAGCTTTGTGCATATCGGGGACAGTTATCAGATGAAGTGGGGAAAAACCCCTAACTGAAACAGAGATGAAGAAGTTTAAAACGCGTTAACTCTTTTGCCACCATGGGCGAGTTTCATTGACGGCAAGGGTCAGTTTTAAGTGGAAAACCCTACTGTGTTATTCTGACGCAGACTGAATGCCGAGAAAGCAGCAAGAGAAAAATGCTTGGTGCTGAAGAGAGGGCTTCAGTCAGAAACTTCAGGGGCGAGAGTGTGTAGACTGATACAGAACTGGACATCAGGGGACGGCCCTGAAGTTGGCATGCGGCTACCTTCACGGTGGGCGAATGCGGTCACATGAGCAAATCTCACCACGAGTGAAGCTGGAAGTTCTGCAGCCGAGGAATGGAGACAGAAAAATCAGAGGACGAATTTTTTTATGAAGAAATAAAGGGCTGATATGACGTGTAACGAAGACAGTGGCCAGAGAAGAGGTGTGTACAGTTACACAGTGAGCATTTTGATTTAAGCAATACTTATACTCTTTCACCGTGGAGTATAAAGAGTGTGATTGAGCAAGATGAAGTATGCATGAAGAAGCTGAAGTGGACAGGACAAAGACTGTGTGTGGATAAGTATCTGAAAAATATTCAAAAGTGGTAACAGTTTATGCATAACAATGTTGGGGTTTGTGTGTGTGTGTATCTTTTGTGATGGGTATCGGCATCTGAAATAAAGGATGCAGCTTTGGTTGATGTGAGCGTGTATGTCAGGGGTGTGGTCTTTGTTTCGAGCACTTTACGTGTGTGTGTGTGTGTGTGTCATAAGCAGTATTGAATTTTTAGACTCTGGAGAGTATTTCGATTTTTTGATGTACAGAGGTGACGATGTTTTCACTCATTATTGATTTGTTGGAGCTCTTCTTCACACATGTACATATTGTTGTTATCGTTTTTCTTTTCGCACAGTATTACCTGTTCCTCGATGTGTTCAGCTCTTTTGTGTCTATGTGTGTGTGCATTTTTGAAGATTCCACCCTCTCTACCCCTACTTGGTCTCCCTCTAGGATACACTTATGACCCTCTGCCACAAAATGAGTCATATTGCACCGGTGGTCGGTTTCTACCAGTTAACGTGTTGTTACTCTGCAATGAAAAAGCTATTCAATACAAAAGAAACAGATTGAAAATCGGACAATTCTATGAACAGTTACTACAGATCGAAACGCTAGACTCCAGGAGAGGATAAAATGATAAAAAAATTTTGTTATCAAAACAGGTGGTCAGGATGGGGGGTGGGGTGGGGTTGAACGCTTTTTTTTAAAGCAAAAGGAAACAAACCTTCACCTGGATGCTTTAGTACAAGGTGGAGGAAAGCTTGTAGATTTACAATCAACCAACATCTCAAAATTGACAACTTCACCACCTCCGGCCTAAAATGGCTCCTAGCAGGAAAGTGGGTCTTGGCATTGAGCGGGAGAGTGTTCACCACGCGTTCTCCCTAGAACAGCTTCCCGCACGCTTCGCTTTGAAGATTTGTTTGAAGCTGAAAAGCGCCACAAAAAATCCATAGTGCAGACAAAGCTGATGCAGGATGGAAAATGAGATGACATTATGCAGAAGATAATGACAGACATGTGCAGTTTGGATGACTTGAAACAAAGCCATAGTTGAATATAGTAAGCATATGACAAAATAAAAATTATGTTTTTCTCTTCAGAATTGTAAAAATGGTTAAACCAGATTATATTTTCAAAAGCCAGAGTTTGCTGTCATTTACAAAGGGTACAGGTCTTTAGTTGAAGTTACTTGCTGAAAATTCGCTCCCTACAGACCGACTGATAAGCTAGATTAATCTCAAGTACTCGTTGCAAGCAGTTTAACAGTATTCCAGTTTCACTGGGTTTCTTAACGAATGTAAGTGATGTTTGTGAACAAGAAGAAAGTTGCAGTCTGCTGTTTTTTCTTTTATCTGGGAACTCTGGCAAGTGTGTGTTCCAGAGGAGTGCTCTTTCTGTTGTGTTTGTTATGGTACTGGCACTCTTTTCACCGGATTGTCTTGTCGTTGAGTGTGTTCTATGTGTATTTCCAAGCACGTGCAATGAGTGTGCGCACTAGTATTACACTTTTTACCGTCATCGTTCGTCGTCGTTTTTCATTCAGCGCATGCTTTCAAGTTTTATTGAAGATGAAGCAGGGCTTGCAACACCTTTTTCACTTCCATTTACTGTCTGTTGTTGTGGTTCACTTTAGAGTCTGTTCACACTTGGTGATATCAGGCTAATTTCGAGTCTGCTCTCTTCACCTGTTTACATCAGCAAGTCCCCCTTCCACCTTCCCCTTAAAACGTCAGTTTCTCCTTTTGCTTGTCCCTGAGTGTATCATTTTTCTATCTCTGCTGCTGTTGTTGTTGCTTCATCCATTCCATCCATGAATTTTGCTGTGATAATATTTTAACAGTCCAGACATGCTTTCCATTTTGGGGGGAGGGGATTTTATGGTTGTGGCAAAATCCGTCCATGTTTTACAATATTGAGAACTATGTTGCTGATCAAACTGCATCGGTGTTTATGATATACTGCTATATATGCATATGTGTGTGGTTTTGTTTTTTGATGAAGGATTTTTTGTTGTTGATGATCATGGCCTGGGTTGTTGTGGGGTCTCAATAATCTGTGGAGATTTTGTATAAAGCAACATGACAGAACGCTGCTTCTAAAGACTGGTTGATTCTCAATCAGAAAGGGAAGACAGTTCAACATCTGCTCGCTTTTACTGTTTGTTTGTTTGTTTGTCATTTTATACTTACACGTAACGAGTCTTTATGTACGGAGTTATTGTAAGCAAATATATACAACAGTTCAGTGTACCTAACTGGATAAAACTGATAGAATTTTGCCAGTCCGTAAAAAAACAAAAAACCCAAATAAATTCTACAGCCATTGTGTTGTTAAGGGTGTTTGGGGGTTTTTTGTTTGCAGCAGATGTTTCTAAACACACACACACACACATAAGCATGCAAGCACACACACACACATAACCACAGAACAAAATTAAAAAAATATAGGTGTGCTGTACTAAGGTACTTGGCTTCAATGTGCGTTGGGAGAGCAATCTTAATGTTTTACCAGAGAAATCTTACATGACACAGAGTACGCCACACAAAATGCAATGTCGTCTGATGAAGCAGGATGTAATGTGGTACAATAATAAATATACAGGGTAACGTGATGCAATACAATACAATGCAATACAGTACCAAGCCATACAGTCCAGTATAATACAATGCAATGCAATACAACACAATACAACTCGAACCATTTGATACAATGTAATATTGTTGGTGTCTTTTATTTCATAAAGATTTTGAAACTTGAAGCGTTTGAGAGTCAAAGATGAAAACGATACACTGGCAGTGGCAAGGTGTCTTGTTGTCTAAAACTGCTAATTTGTTGTTGAAGATGGACACATCTTTTACAGTATTGTTATGGAAACTATATCGGGTGATTCTATATTTATGCATAAAACTTTTAACTTATGAAGTCCAGTTATCCATGTGTAATAAGTTTACAGGAGTAATGTGGATTTACAGACAATAAAGTGCTTTATGAAGGGAAAGACAAATGTCAATCGTTTGTATTGATGAATTAGGATGTGGTGTGTGTGTGTGTGGTGTGTGTGTGTGTGTGTGTGTGTGTGTGTGTGTGTGTGTGTGTGTGTGTGTGTTTGCGTGCATGCATTTCATCACTTTCACGCCCAACAACAGTCAGTTCCCACTGCACCCTTTTTTTAAAAGACTGTTATCCAGTGTGGTACAAGTTGTTGTTGTTGTTGTTGTGCTTTCCCCAGCTTTACACCCTGGGGGTCACCCAGAACATGCCACACTCTGACTCACTCACTCATCCCACCTGGGAATCACTGTCAGATAGGAAGTAACTGGATGAGAAGTTTGCATGAATGACTCTTTTCAAGTACCTCGCCATATAGGCAGCCATACTCCGACTTCAGGGGATGTGTGGTACAAATGAATGCAAGCCTAATGTTTTGTGCGCACGTTCTTCCTCATTGAATACTCAGACAGCAACTATTGCTGTCTGTCATATGAGCAAAAATGCGTTGCGCTGCTATTAAGCGCCTGACAAGTCAGACCCAGCACATCTAACTTCAGAGTGGGAGAGAGCGGTTATCTTTTCAGTCTTTCAAGAAAAACGGCAGCAGAATGAACCAAGGAAGCAGAATATAGACTAGAAGGATGGAGACAGGGCGAAAAGGAACAAGGAGAGGGATAGAAAAGAGGGAATTCCTAGCACGAATTTCCAGAAGGTGGGGGATGCTACTTTATACCGAAAGCATCCCCACATGGGAAGTGCACACATTCAATACTTGTTCTTGGCAACAACAACATCAAAGGAAAAAGTAGACCAATAGAGCCAATGGTAGGAATGAAACAAGCATGTATATATCCTGCATACGGGAGACGGGATAGCCTAGTGGTTAGAACATTGCGCTCGCAATCTGACGACCCGGGTTCGATTCCTGTTCAAGGGGATATTTTCCCCTGGAGTTAACGTCAGTGCAGACTCCACTCTCCCCAAAAGTCCTTCGGATGAGACTATAAACCGAAGCCCCGTGTGCGAACGCACACAGAACATCTTGCGCACACGTTAAATCCTGTTCCTCTTTTTGTAAGAGTAGGCCGGTGGGAACAGATGACAGAATTTACAAAACCGCATACACACAGGGACTGGATGTAAACAAAGCACATACGTGCTTATTCCATTATCCTCGATATAAAAGAATAAAATAACAAGTACAGGTAGGGGGCGGGACAGCCTAGTGGTCAGAGAATCAGAGTCAGAAAACTTCGTTGCCATGAAGGTAAGCGTGGCACTCCTGATCTGATGGCCCGGGATCAAGCCACCACCGAGGTGCCCGATTTAGAGAATGTAACCCTGAGTAATGACTCCGCTACCCTGAAGGTCCAGTGGATGAGACCCCATGTGCGAACGCATGTGCAGAACAACTTGTGCACATATTAAAACCTGTTCTGCTTTTTGGAAGAGTAAGCTAGTTGTGCCGGTGGGAATGGATGACAGAATTATTTTGGGGAAAAAATTTTTAATGCACTTTTCTACACTCTCTCTCTCTCTCTCTCTCTCTCTCTCTCTCTCTCTCTCTCTCTCTCTCTCTTGTGTTACTTGTGCGCACATGAGTAAAGTGATTTTTGTTGGGGTGGGTTTGTGGCTGGCTGAGATATTGCTGATTTGTGGATGCATTTTATCTCATGATGGGTGCGTGCTGATGTTGGACAGTGTGTGTGTGTTTTAAATATTATGTTTAAATGTTTATTGTTTTTTATGTATGGCGAGTAACCCGCCGGAATTTCTCTGTCTTTGAGATAATAAAGCTTTTGAATTTGAGTTTGAATTTGAAATATTTAGTATTATCCCTCACACACACACACACACACACACACACACACACACACACACACACACACACACACACACACACACACTCACTCACTCACTCACATTCTCTCCCTCAATGACTGTATAGGTTTAGATTCTTCTTTTGTTTTGTTTCTTGTTTTTATTGTGTGAATATATGAGTATTGAGTTTATTTCATTATCATGACATATAATTTGAAAACGAGTATAATCAAAAATGAGTGTTGATGGTGATCGTGTACTGTTTTGGGAATTATAAATTGGATATTATCTTTGAAATACACACACACACACTCTGTCTCTGTCTCTGTCTCTGTCTCTCTCTGTCTCTCTCTCTCTTCTCTCTCTCTCTCTCTCTCTCTCTCTCTCTCTCTCTCTCTCTCTCTCTCTCTCACCTTTTATCGTTTTGCTTATAGTTATGGTGTATCCTGATGAAGGATTCATATTTTATATTTTCAATACTTATTGGACTTGTCCTGTGCACTTAAGTCTTAACGAGTGCCCTATTTCAATATCTTATTGTTATGTGTAACAAGTATATGTGCCATTTGATAATGTGTAGATGTTTATCTTTGTGACTTATTAAGTTTGGTTGTTATTCTTCTTGGTTTTGTTGTTGTTGTTGTTGTTTCTTTTTCTCTTTTTTTCTTCTTTTGTTGGTTTGGTTTTCTTTCTCTTTTGTTTGTTTGTTGTGGGTTGGTTGTTGTTGTTTTTTGGGGGGGTGGGGGTGGGGTGATGGGGGATGTTTTTAGGGTTTTCTTTTATTAGTTTGCTTTTTTTTTTGGGGGGGGGGGGGGGAGTTGTTGGGGGGGAGGGGGGGGGGCTGCATTGAAAAGGGTTATTTCCCCATGTTTCTACTGTGAGACTGTATAAGTGTTGGGTTATTATTAAGATGTATCCCTACGGGCGGGGACTGGATGTAAAAAAAGCACATGAGTGCTTATTCATTATCCTCGAAATAAAAGAATTTGTCATTGTCATTGTCTCTCTCTCACACACACACACACACACGCGCGCGCACGCACCACACACACACGCGCGCACGCACACACACACACGCACGCACGCGCACACACACACACGCACGCGCACACACACACGCGCGCGCGCGCGCACACACACACACACACACACGGAGATTCCTTTAATGTGACACTATTTTGTAAACTGCAACATGATTCCCTTTCTCCTCTAATGGCTGCACACCAGTATTAAAAAATCACTCTTTTCCTTCTGTTTTTCTATGTAACTCTTATATTCATACCGCACGTACTAAGGCATCCACAGAAATAAAAACCACTTTTTGTGAAAGACTAGCCTCTGACTCAAAACTCATGTGATTTTGAACAAATTTGGTAGGTTTGAATTTTTTTAATTTTTCAGCAAACACTGTACCCCCTCAGTCCTTTGTTGTCTGCTAGCTTCCTTACCGCAATATGCATGCGCGGGGTCAACGCTGTAGGAATACATACAAACCTCATTTGATGGTTATTTCCAACTTTCTCGTGACTACCTGGTATTGCTCTATGTCCTCAATCAAAAAAAAACAAGTGCACAGTCCATTTTTTCGTGCTTATAAAGATCTGTGAAAATCACCAACATTTGTTTCCACTCGCACTCTATACTACGTGACCCCCAAATTATTACGGGTGTGTAGCCAATATCACTTAGGGTAAGGTAAAAGGTAAAGGTGTCCCATAACCTATAAGGTCGTAAGGGAGCGAGGCGTCAGAGACCTCGCTTCTCTAGGGCCAGCATATTGAGGGCGGCGCCCATCTCCTCTCCCTCCCTGCTTTACCTTCCCTGACCCTAAAGAGGACAGGTACCCATTTACAGCTGGGGGAACTGTACTGAAGCCAAGGCCCATCCAAGTGGTAACCACACTGCTTAACTTGGCTGGGGAAAGCGAGTGCTCCGACCACTGAGCTATCCCGTCCCCTTAGGGTAAAGAGACATTAAATCAAAACAAGCGCGCGCAATCAATCAATCAATCACATTTATTCAGTTTTTTACAGGCCATAAAACCCATATGAACACAATATGATAAAGCAACACCACCCTATATAGAATTTTTGACACCAAAAGTCAAACCAATTCTGTTGTACTGTTCAGAGATTTGGGGATATAGTAGATTTCACAACATTGAAAAGGTGCATATCAAGATTTGTAAAAACATCTCTGCCAACACCTAAAATCATTTAATGATTTTAGGAGTTGGCAGAGATGTAAAGAATAGCATGTGGTAGATACCCTATATACATGGATACTTTTACACAAATGTTAAAATATTGGATCAGACTTCTTGCCATGCCTGAGAATAGATATCCCAAGCAGCATTACTTCATGTTGCTCAAGCATGATCAGATGGGCAGAAGAAACTGGGTAACTCACGTAAGGTCTTTGTTGTTTTCAGATGTCTTTGGATATGTCTGGGAAATGCAAGATACTGGAGATGTTTCTTTGTTTATCAGAACTTTCAAAACCAGACTTTTGGACATATATTGCCAGAACTAGCATGACTCGTTGATGTCTTATCCCGATTATTTGAATTACCACCCTGAGATAGGTAGAGCAAATTATGTATAACTTCTGGTTTCCTCTGAACACCGTGGTATGCTTTGCTTATTAAGAAGTAATGCACTGCCACTGTAAGGCATTCCACGTTATAAGCAAACACCTGTAAATCCTTATTGTGTGCAGTGTGACGGATCTGCCGTTGAAGATGTATGTCGTTTTTTGCTCATGCATATATGCCCAAAATATGCAGCTTTGCCTAAAGGTTATACCCCCCTTTATTATCACAGGTTTCCATCAGGCTTTAAGGTTCAGATGCTGTGTTCAAATCCTTCTGAGAAACTGATTGTGAACCTGGCAGTTTATGTGAATGTCTAAAGATCAGAAACATGTAGCTCTTTCCCTGCCTGTAACAAAGACTACGTGCTTACTGTATTATATCACCTCGACTGCTCCATGGCTGCTTTTTCATATTGTGTTCATATGGGTCTTATGGCCTGTAAAAAGTGAATAAATGTGATTGATTGATTGATTCACACATACATGCACCCGCGCGCGCACACACACACACACACACACACACACACACACACACACACACACACACACACACACACACGTTGACATTGAAAAGGAAATGAATCTAAGATATTATCTATTAAAATCGAAGCAAAAAGCGACTATAAAAAGCAAAGAAACAAAGTCAATTCAATGAAAGCAAAGCGAAAATAAAATACTTTCAAGATTTGCTGTCTTCAGCCCAGAATCCCAAAACCATTTGGAAAGCCACTTATACCTTGACTGATAATTCAAGACATAACACCCTAAAAGTCATAACAGAAGTATCAGCAGAAAACCTTAACTTTGCAAACATTGCTGAATCTATAATATCTGATAATAGAACAAAAACAAATGAGCTGACAAAATTAAAACATTACTGTTCATCAAAAAGCATTTCTTCTGAATTTATCATACCCCCAATCACAGTAACAGAAGTGCTTAATAGCTTACTCAAATTAAAACAATCAGGATCAAGAGACCTTGACAAAATAGATAGTAAAATACTAAAAATCAGGGCATATGCTATAACTGATACTCTAACAAATATCTTTAACCTGTGTATTGACAAGAATTATTTCCCATTGAAGTTTAAACGAGCTAAAGTAATACCTTTACATAAATCAGGAGACCTAGCCAATCCCTCTAACTATTGACCATATCCATACTATCACTCCTATCTAAACCTTTAGCAAAACATGTAGCCTACAATTTCACTTACATTCTCATTTTAAAAAACTATGATCTAATTAATGAAAACCAGTCAGGATTTCATGAAAACCATTTTTGTCATACTGCCTTCATACAACTGATCCAGTGATGTCTTTTGAATATCAATAATAGTGAACTTACAAGAGTCCTTTTTCCAGACTTTGCTAAAGCTTTTGACGTTATAAGCCACTCCCTCCTCATTAACAAATTTAAATGCCACAGAATTTCCAACCAAGCATGAACATTTTTACATTCATTTCTCAGTAATCATCATCAGCTTTTAGAAATCTGGCCCAAGAGATCGACCTTATTACCTGTGAAGTATGGAATACCACAGGGACCAATATTAGGACCACTTCTTTTCTCTATTTAAATATGACTGACCTACCTCTGCATATTCATGGTTCATGTGAAATGTTTGCTGAGGATACATCAATTCAATGTAGCAACAGTGATCCTAACCAGCTTGTGAGTGGTATGCAGTCTGATATCAATAAACTTATTGAATGGACAGAACTCAATCATGTCTCTTAATTCAAGCAAAACAAACTGTATGTTTATAACGACTCTGCAAAAAGAACAGAAACTGCGTTCTCCATTCACGCCAATATCCAAGAACAAAAAATTGAAGAAGTTGTTTCACGCAAACTACTAGGTGCAGTAACTGACAATGATTTATCTTGGTCAGAACATATAGCCACTTTAGGAAAACGAATCTCAGTAAGACTGTATCAACTTGGAAAAATAAAACATTTTTTAAACCTACCCTCACGAGGTAACCATGTAACCCAGTACCACCTGCCACATGTGGGGAGTAAACCCAACCAAAAAATCCGACCTGGAGAGGGATGGGCTCCGCCAGGTTTGATTTGCCCAAGATACACCAATGACAAAGACAGCCAGAATCTCCATACCGGATCGGTCGTCGCCCGGGTTACCAAGGACCGCGCCTTCTGTTGCTCATCAGGACAGATGTCGAAAGTATGCTACTGATGTAAAACGCAGCAAAATTCGTGCCAGACACAACACCATCATTGGCACATGGAATGTACGGACACTAAGAGCTGCAGGCAAAGTGGAAGAACTGACACATGAGATGTCCAGATATCATTGGCACATCCTTGGGCTCTGCGAAGTCAGGTGGAAAAACATGGGAGAAACAACGACCCAGGAAGACCACAAATTATACTACAGTGGAAAACAGGATAAACATGAACACGGCGTGGGTTTCTCGTTCACAAAGACACCGTGAACACCGTCATGAGCTGTCAGCCTGTGTCCAGCAGACTTATTACCATCCGCCTGAGAGCAACCCCCTTTAACATAACTATAGTACAGGCATACGCCCCTACATCAGACTGCACAGATGAAGCCGTAGAAGAATTTTATGACCAGCTACAAGAGGTTCTGAATCAAACACCCAAGAAAGACATCCTCGTTGTGCAAGGCGACTGGAACGCCAAGGTAGGAGAAGATGCATGGAAAGACTGGGAGGGCGTTTGTGGGCCACATTGTAATAACCAATCAAATGAAAGAGGCTTGAGACTCCTGGAGTTTGCCAGTAACAACCACCTCCAGCTAGTGAATACACTTGGCCCACACAAGAAATCCAGAAAATGGACATGGCATAGCCCAAATGGAGAACACCACAACCAAATAGATTACATCATGGTGAAAAGACGGTTTCAGTCTAGTGTTAACATCGCACAGACACGAAGTTTTCCAGGAGCAGACATAGGGAGTGATCATGATCTTGTGATGATGACTTTCCGACTACGTCTAAAGAAAATCCACAAGCGGAACAACATCAGGATCAAATTTGACCTCGAGAAGCTGAAGGACCCAGAGGTATTAGAAATTTTTCAAGCAAGGATAGGTGGAAAGTTTGCAGCACTCACTGTGATAGACTCAGACATAGATACACTGACGAATAGTTTCAATACAGCAGTGACTGAAACAGCAAACGAGCTTTTTGGCAAACACCGACCAGTCAAAAAACCATGGGTCACACCTAACATCCTACAACTATGCGACAAGCGATAGAGAGTTGAAGAAAAAAAAAATGAAACAAAAGAAAGAGCAGAACAATATAGGGCAGTCAACAAAAGAATCAGGAAGTCCATGACGGAGGCAAAAGAGAAATGGATCGGTGAACAGTGCCAAGACATTGAAGAGAACATCAAGAAAAACAATAGCAAGAAAGCATATCAGCTGGTGAAAGACCTGACTAGCACGAAACAGGGAAAAGGTTTAACAATCCAAGACAAAAATGGGAAGTGTCTCACTGACGACCAGGATATTCTGAACAGATGGACAGAATACTGCTCCGACCTGTATAACTATAGAACCGCAGGAGATCCAGAAGTCCTTAATGTACCCGAAAGCAAAGACACAGACAGTCACCCTATCCTCCGAGAAGAAGTGGAAACAGCAGTCAGATCGCTGAAAAAGGGGAAGTCAGCAGGGGCTGACAACATTCCAGCTGAGTTGGTCCAAGCTGGAGGGGAAGCCATGATCAGCGCCCTACTAAGAATCTGCAACAAGATCTGGCAGACAGGAAAATGGCCAACACCATGGACGCAGTCACTCATCATCACCCTCCCCAAGAAAGGAAATCTACAACAATGCCATAATTACCGCACAATCAGCCTCATATGTCACCCAAGCAAGGTCATGCTGCAGATAATATTGAATAGACTGAAGCCACAAGCAGAGACCATCATTGCTGAGGAACAAGCAGGTTTCAGAGCAGGGCGCAGCACAACAGAACAGATATTCAACCTCAGAATACTATGTGAGCGGTACCTTCAACATCAACAAGACCTATACCACGTATTTATCGATTTTAAGAAGGCATTTGACAGGGTGTGGCATGCAGCTTTGTGGGCAACCATGAACTTGTACAGCATCAATGCAAACCTGATCAGAGTCATCAAACAGCTGTACAGCGAGGCCACCAGTGCAGTGTACTACAACAACAACATTGGAGAATGGTTTCGAACAACAGTTGGAGTAAGGCAGGGCTGTCTACTCTCACCCACTCTTTTCAACATCTTCCTTGAGAGAATCATGGCTGATGCACTGGAACATCATGAAGGATCAGTCAGCATTGGTGGCAGAACGATCACAAACCTCCGCTTCGCAGATGACATTGATGGAATAGCAGGATCAGAAAAAGAGCTTGCCAGCCTAACAGAAACACTTGGATAAGGCCTCCAAAACATACGGCATGGAAATCAGTGCAGAGAAGACCAAACTGATGACTAATAACACCAACGGCATTAGCACTGATATCAGGGTTAATGACCAGAAGCTGGAAACAGTTCAAAGCTTCAAGTACCTGGGAGCCATTGTATCCGACCAGGGATCCAAGCCAGAAGTAGTATGCAGGACTGCACAGACAATAACAGCTTTGTCAAAACTAAACACCATCTGGAGAGATAAGAATATCTCACTTATCTCCAAGATCAGACTAATGCGCTCCCTTGTCATATCCATATTTCTGTATGCCTGTGAATCATGGACCCTGACTGCAGATTTGGAGAGAAGAGTACAGGCAGTGGAGATGAGATGCTTTCGGAGACTCCTTGGCATCTCCTACAAAGACCACATAAGCAACGAAAGCGTGCATAAACAGAATCCAGCAAACCATTGGACCCTATGAGAACCTTCTAACGATCGTGAAAAAGCGTAAACTTAAGTGGTATGGGCATGTCACAAGATCCCAAGGAATTACAAAGACAGTTTTGCAAGGCACTGTCCAAGGAGGAAGAAGAAGAGGCAGACCAAGGAAGAGCTGGGAGGATAACATCAGTGAATGGACAGGCCTAGAACTCAACAAAACCCTGAGAAAGGCAGAACAGAGAGAAGAATGGAGGGAACTGGTTGCTGAGTCTTTGAGGGTGCCCCCACGGTCGTCAGACTACGGGACAGATAGATAGATAGATAGACCCTCACGAAAACTATTCTTTCACGCACATATTCTGTCTCTTATAAATTATGTTTCAACCTTATGGGATAGTGCTAGTGAAACAAACCTAAAGCATATAAACGGCCTACATAAAAGAGCTATCAAACTAACCAGATTGAATCCTAATACATTGACCACCAATAACTACAAAGAATTAGATATTCTTCCACTCAAAGACAGTCTGCATTTCAACAAGTGTCTATGTATGTGCAATATATTACACGGAAATTTTGCCGTTGATAAAAACAAGCCTACTCATAGGCTGTTTTTGCCCAGGCCCCATAACAATCTCTATAAGTCAAGCCTTGCTTATTCAGGAAGAAGTGTGGAATAATCTACCTATCTCTTTAAAATCAGCCCCTTCGAAAGAAAGGTTCAAGAAACTCTTGAAGAAACATCTGATGGACAAATTTTAAGTCCACTTTTATACTCGAGGTTACCTTACATCTGGCTGCTTTGTTGTCATTCCTACCTTTGTTATTTTGTATTTTCTTCATTTGTCTGTATGATTTGAGCTTATGTTATACTGTCTTGTTTTGTTTTATCATGTTTTGTCAGTCTGGATTATACAAAAAAAGCTCATATTTTTTTGTTTTCAACATGTATCCACATTGTCTGTTGAGTGCTTTCATATGTCCATTTCTTGATTGTGTGTGTGTGTGTGTGTGTGTGTGTGTGTGAGGGTAGGATAAAAAAATAAGTTGTGTAAACTTAATCTTTTACCTCAATAAAGATCGCTTTTACTTGATTTGATACACATGCACACACAGGGAGGAAGATAGAGACAAACTGACAGACAGACAGAACTACAGAAGTTGTGGATTACAGGAAAAGATCAAATAATTAGCCTATTATTAATAGTAATGCTTCACAAAATTCCAATGATGTTATCAGATTCATGTACGTTACCTAAAAACAAACAGTAGAACTTAAGTAAGTTCATGTAAGAGATTTTATCAGATTCATGGTCGAGGGGTCTACAGGAATAATTATTTTGAAAAAAATTAGTAGAGTTTCTGAAGATTCATGTAGGAAAATATGTTTCATCACTTTCACACTCAACAGTCATTGACCCGGAAACTAAAGTTGGAGATTGCGCATGCGCAGAAAACAAATCGTTGTGTGCATTTTTTTTATTTTTAGGCCTATTGTCTGCAAACAAATACGAAAATGAGGCAACAGGCTAGCCTATCCTAGGCCTAGCTTTTCACACAACGCTGTGATACGCAGCTGAGAGCAGACAGCTTATTATTGCGACAGTGAGGCTCGACAAAAGTGTGTTGTGCTGTCGAATTTGGAAATTCAATCAGTGGCAATGGCTGTCGACACAGTGAAAGTGCTGAACGAGGGTATTCCAGCGTCCAATAAACCAAGCCCAGCTCCTGACATCGCTGGAAAACTTCAAAAGACAATGTTGAAGTAAGTGTTATAATCATTTTGCCCCTCAGTGCAATAATTTCATCAATCAGTGACTTGCAGCGAATCACAGTCTGAATGGCTACTAGGATAGTTCAAAGATTATATTGACAAAGCAGCTCGTGTCACCTTTTAAGCCTTGACAGGGCAAAATACAACACAAACAACATTATGAAGTTCTAGTGTACACGCATCTTTTACGGAAATGGAGGGCAGGGGCAACAACGACCTGTTGATTGTTAATTCACACACTCTGGACACAGGACAGGCCTATGTGTTGAGATCGTGGAGAATTCCATCTTGCAGTGTGTTATTATAAGCTAACATGAACTTAAGAACAGATAAGTTGCTGCTGTTGTTGTGATTGTATAATTTACGCCCCCAGCGGAGATTTCCCATTTAGGGACTGCAGATTGGTTTTGTCAGACGAATGATCCAGGCCTATACTATAGAGGTAGTCTGCTTGCGGCTAGTTGGTTAGGCCTGTGGCTGGTTGATACCAGACTTTCCAAAATTAGGTAACTTCACTGAGACTCCAGCATTGTCAGGAAACGAGCCAGATTGAACTGGTGTATTTTAGGTAATGTTTTTTGCACAGACAAGAACCATACCACATAGAATAGTTTTGTGTGTAGGCCTACACACTTCTAGCAGGCATGCATGGACAGATCCATGCATTGATGCAATGGTGCGTGCATATATGGATTATCACACACACACACACACACACACACACACACTTGTGGCAGTATTAATTTAATGACCTTAAACTTTTTGGTAAATTTTCCAAAAGTAATCCTAAAAATTTTGGGGGAGTGTGTACACATACAGTGTAGACTCCTAATAGGTAATTACTGCTAAATATTACAATGAGTTGATGATACTATATCACTATCAGTTCTTTGCAAACAAAAGTTAGATCTGAACTTAAAACTAAAGTTGTCATGGAAATCTGTCACTTGATTCATCATACTTCATTTAAAAGGCTCAGATGTAGTTTTCTGTTGGATTCTGCCTCACTGTGGTTTATATTAAATTACTGTATAATAAACACCCCCCAAAAGTTTTAAAAATGGACATGTATCTTAGCTAGGAAAGGAGCAGAGGCTTCAATATTTTGTTTCATTAAAGGAATCTATGCTGACCTGGGTTCGCTTCTTGTTCAAGAGGATTTTTCCTCTGGAGTTAACATCAGTGCTGACTTCACTCTCCTCAAAAGTCCTTGGGATGAGACTATAAACCCAGGTCCCATGTGCAAATGCACGCAGAACATCTTGTGCACATGCTAAAACCTATTCCTCTTTTCAGAAGAGTAGGCCATTGTGTGCCAGTGGGAACGGTTGATAAAATTTACAAAACTGCATACACATGGGGACTGGATGGGGAAAAAAGCACATGAGTGCTTATTCCATTATCCTAGAAATAAAAGAATAAAATAAATAATTAAATAAATAAATAAATAGTCTCTCTCTCAGCATATCACATACAACGCAAGGCATACACAAGTACATGTACACACACACATGTATATGCACGCATGCAAGCACGGTATACACACTCAAAGTCAAACACACACATGCACTCACACACTTGTGCATCAAATACTTCAAAAAGTACACCAGACAAATAACATTTTAAAAATGAAATACAAAAGTTCTCACAAGGCAGCTGTATAGTATAGTAGTAGTATGCAATGTACCTTTAGCGCAGCCAGTACCCAGTCATGTAATGATGTATAGATGTGCGTACACAGAAAGGTGTCTTCAGATACCTCATGCTTAAGAATACCTAGATTCAACCAGTCCACTGTTGGCCGTCACTCTTTCTCTGTTTCTGGTCCATCAATCTGGAATGACCTCCCTCTCTCTCTCCGCCAAAAGCCTACTTGTGATGCTTTTAAATCCAGCCTAAAGTCAGACATTTATTTCAAACCTAAGATTCTCCTCTCTTGTTGCATCTCATTTCTGTCCATGCCCTCAACAACCAACTCCCCCCACCTCACCCCCCCCCCCCCTCCTCCATTATGGCATTAGGCATTATCCTGCGGAGTGTACAACCTTTGTGTGTGTGTGTGCGTGCGCACGCATGTGTGTTTACATTTGAATTTGTAAAAACTATTAATTTGTGCACGTGTGTGTTTTTACATTTGAATTTGTAAAAATCTGTTAATTGTAACTGGCTGCATGTGAAAGACTAGGATGAATGAAAGCACTTTGATTTGTTTTTTGCAAGATATAGTGCTGTATACATTCCATGTATTATTATTATCATAATATATATTAAATTTTTTAAGACATCCCTTTTCTGAGTATTCATTGCAAGAATGTAATCATGATACTTATTTCTAAACATTTGACATAGTCATAGTATTAGAAGCACAACACAGATTAGATTATTTCAGTGTGAGGAAAGGAGTTTATACAAGTCTAGCCACATGGACAAATTGTAAGAAATTTAGTCTTTCGTTAAAATGAGAGAAACTGAGTGATAATGATATTGAGCAGCGCCACCCATTATTTTTTTTATTTTCCTGTCTGCATATATCATGGAATGTGTATAATGTGGTTACCTATCATAGTGGCTTTTTTTCTACAGAACTTTGCCAGGGACAACTCTCTTGTTGCCATGGGTTCTTTGACGTGCGCAAAATTAGTTGCACACTGGACTGGGTTTATTCTGTCATCTGAAAGTACTCGCACCCAGACCACCACTCATGCCGTCATTTTCTTGTGGATGGGGAAAAAGATTCTGGCACAAACGCCGGGGTTTAAACTACCACACACTTGAAACCCAGGCTTTTTGCTTTCTAGGCAGGTGCGTTACCTCTAGACCACCTATCCACCGGCCTGCAAAAGTTGAGTGAAATTGATTTGATTTGATTTCACACACATGCATGCACGCACACAAACACACACATAATATACACACACACACACACAAGCATGCTCACACACACATACACACACACACACCCCACAACACACCATTCCTCACAGTGATATTAATTGCATGTCGCCATTAATTATTAGAAATGCAATCAGCTAAGTGTCTGGGAGAGGGTCATTGAGTCGACTGAGCAGAATCGAGCATTGCATGCAGTACTTTTATTCGCTGTCAAGGCCAACAGATCAAACATATCACCTGCCCAAACCTGACACAAGCAAAAGGATTTGAACATTTAAACTAGCACTCAGTCCTTTGGATGAGACAACAAATTGAGGCCCTGTGTGCGAACGCCCGCAGAACATCTTGCACACGCGTTACGTTAAACCCTGTTCTGCTTTTTTGGAAGAGAAGGCCAATTTGTGCTGACGGTAGAAAATTCAAGAAAAAGGCATGCATACAGGTGTTGGTTTAGAAACCATCTTGGAAGTAAAACATGTGTAGGGCTACCTTAATGGCGGGTAGAAGTCGTCACAACTCACATACGCACAAAATCTCAGCATTGATGAACTTCAGAGCTGACGATGACAAACAACAAACTGAAATCCTCTCCCAGTCTCCGCCTTGCCTATCAGACATAGATGGCAATGGCCAATGGGATGAATCGCACAAAACATACCCAGCATGCATTCAGCTTCCAAGAGAAGTATTGGCTCCAGCAGATTTGACATGTCCACTTCATGCTGCCTGAAAAAAATTCAGTGCTGTGCCGCATCGGGTTAGAACTGCAAGAAGTTTAGGTTTTTTTCCTGCTGCCTCGTCATCTGTGACGTCTCCTGTCCTGCTGTTCCCACGCCGCTCATTTCAGTCTCTTCCTTCCACCCCGCCATAGCCATACCCAGATTCGTTACGTGGCATCTGCAGGGTTGGTTCTGCAAGAAGTTGAAGTTAATTTTTTTTATGCTTGTTGATCATTGATGCATCTTTTCTTTCTTGTGTGTGTGTTGGTTTTTTTTTGTTTTTTGTTATTGTATTTTTGTTGGCATTGTTGTGGACGAGGCTGATTTCTGGCAGGTTGAAGGGCAAGTTCATGGCCAGCGATGGGAGGACGGTGGACTATGCGGGTTTGAAGAAGAGCAAGGAGTTTGAGGAGTACCTGGGGCAGGTGAGAGAGCTGCAGAACATCAAGCTGGAGACACTGTCAGAGATCCAACGCAAAGTCTTCTTCATCAGTATCCTCTGCAAAATGTGATGTCCACGCAGTAATATACTTTGTGTGTGTGTGTGTGTGTGTGTGTGTGTGTGTGTGTGTGTGTGTGTGTGGCTTTGATGTTGGTGCTAGTGTACTTAACTTCTTTTTTTTTTAAATGGTTAGATATCTTGATTTAATTACTGATCAAATGAATGTTTTTTGCTGATCTATAGACACACATTCATGAATACATTTCTCCCCTGGGGATACCAGGGGCCTGTCAGTATAAACAGCATCCCCACCTTCTGGACATTCTGTGCTAGGAATTCCATTTTTCTAGCCCTCTCTGTGTTTCTGCCTTGTTGGTTTTCTTCCTGTCACCTCCTCCTTGTCTTATTTTTCTTCTAATCTCTGCCTTTCTCTAGTAAAAGATAAAGGATATTCTTCTCCATCAGAGTGGCCGCTGGCCTGACTTGTCAGGCCTAAACAGCAGCACAGCGCGCACAGCACACCAGCACAGACAGACACACAGTGCAGCACAGACAGCATCCAGCACAGCACCGCACGCACAGACAGCACAGCAAGCCGCACAATCACGCACAGCACATCACAGCACAGCACAGCACCGCACAGCACAGCACAGCGCAGCACAGCACAGCACAGCACAACACAGCACAGCACAGCACAGCACATTTTCACTCATCATATGACAGATGACAATAGTTGCTGTCTGAGCGTTGGGTGAAGGAGGGTGGAGATATTCTGGTGGTTAGAGCATGAAACTGGGGATCTGGCCATGAGTGAGAGTGCTGGTTCAAACCTCCACTGGTCAAGGGTCTGTTTGAGAAGATTGTGTTTCCCCGGGAGTTCACTTTGCACGCTGTGTATGTTAGCTTCTGGGGTGTTTTTTTTCCCCGGAAGGAACTGAAGTTCTTAAGAGCTCAGAATTAAAAACTCCCCTAGTGTGAGTCCACACAGCATCCTGCGTAAGTAGATGTATGTAAAGTCCCATTCACTTTTGATGGAAGAGTAGATCAGCTATGTATGGCCAGTGGCGTGGATGACCTGAAATATATATATGTATTATATATATATATATATATAATTAATATATACTCTGCATGCACCCTGTAGAGGAATGAGCTCCACTGGCTTCAGCTTGCCTTCTGAAGGAGCCATGGGAGAAGTGAAGTTCAGTTAAACAGTCCATGGACATCATAACCATGATCATCATGCGGGGCATCTATGGAAAAATGTCCGGTTATGGGCTGTCAGATATACATATGTGTACATGCATACAAAATGTTTGGTTATGGGCTGTCAGATATACATATATATACATGCATACATGCATACCTGACCTCTACATCAGTCATCTTGGCATCATCAGTGTCAAAACACTGCTCATAAAAGTGTGCACACACAGACACACATGTATGAATTTTTATATAATGTACTTAAAAGTGCACATACGTGACTCGTGTACTTGTCAGTCTGCACACACCGTTAGCTTTTAAACTATAAATAAATTATACACCTTAACGGATGCTGTAGCCAAGTGGTGATGACCATTGGACTTAGTTTAACCCTCAGGGTCCATGAAGTTCTGGGTTCGAATCTCGGTGGCTGGACCTGGTGAATTAAGGGTGGGGATTTTTACAATCTCTCAGGTCAGCTTTAAGTGCGATCACTACCACTACCAGTGTGTTAATTTTCTTTTGTGTGTACATACACATATATATGCAGAAGTCTGATTAGATATATAATGCGCATTTCAAAGATTCTGTAATTCATGTCAGTGCTCAATGGGTAATGCACTAATGGAAATTAATACAGGTCTATACAGCCAGCCATAAGTCTATCTCTGTATACACTGAAATACAGATAGATCTATACACCCAGCCTGAAATCTGTGTGTGCAATGACAACTGACCTATAGAGATCTGCATGATAATGAAGCATCAAGGATCTGTACACCCTGAGGTCAAGGGGAAAGTGCGCAATGAATATGAGCACAGCAGATGCACCGAACTACACGCAACACAAACACTCCCTACACCCACCCCAAACTGGGTACAATGCGAGCTAGAGAGAAGTGCACGACACGCACCAATAAACACAAAGGCACGACACCCCCCACCCCCACCAACTAACTAACACACACACACCACCACACACACACCACACACACCACACCCCACACACACACACACCCCACACACACACACACTGGGAGAGACGAAGTACACACACACGTACGCATGCACATGTGCGCACACAGCACACACTCGCACACACACAACACACACACACACACACACTACCACACCACACACACACACACACACACACACACACACACACACCCACACACACCACACACAAACACACACACACACACACACACACACACACACACACACACACACACACACCACACACACACACACACACACACACACACACACACACACACACACACACACACACACCACCACCACCATCACCATCACCACCACCACTGAATTCAAACATGAAGCAACAGGACTATGGCTTTTGTCGTGCATACACATTACATTACAACATCATCCCTCAAGATACCTTCAGAGAGAATATTGATTAAGCATTAGAAGATTTGGTGATGTTACAGACGTCATTATTCCCCATGAATGTAATTACTGACATTGGACCAGACCGTATTTGAATTATTGATCAAAGACTGAAAGAGGGAGGGAGGGCGGTATTCACTGTATGAATGTTAAGGTTTACTGCCAGTTTGTTCTGTAGGCTGTCGTTATGGAATTAGCTGTGTTATTGTATCAAGCAGTATTGTTGACCAGTATAGGCTTTAGGGCTGTGTGTGTGTGTGTGTGTGTGTGTGTGTATGAGCTGAGCTTTGTTCAAAATTTCTCAATTTCTGTGTAATATTGTGGAAATAGAAGTGGAGGAAAACAACCCCAAAAATGTGTATAAATCATTTACTAGTAGTGAATAGACGTTCAACCAAGTAGGGGAGAAAAAAAAATGTTTCGGTGAAAAACTTTGTTTGGCGAATATATTATAAAAGATTCACTAGTGTTTTTGAAATTTTATTTTATTCATTCGTTGATATCGCGGATAATGGAATAAGCACTTATGTGCTTTTTAAAATCCAGTCCCCTTGTGTATGCGGGTTTGTAAATTCTGTCATCTGTTCCCACCGGCACAGAATGGCCTACTCTTATGAAAAGCGGAACAGGATTTAACGTGTGCGCAAGATATTCTGCGTGCGTTCGCACACGGGACCTCGGTTTATAGTCTCATCCGAAGGACTTTTGGGGAGAGTGGAGTCTGCACTGATGTTAACTCCAGCGGAAAATATCCCCTTGAACGGGAATTGAGCCCGGGTTGTCAGATTGCGAGCGCAATGCTCTAACCACTAGGCTACCCCGTCCCCGTGTTGGTATTATAAATTCCCCGTGGGGATGCCGGGGCCTGTTAGTAAAAAAAATTATAACATCCCCACCTTCTGGAAATTCTGTGCTGGGAATTCCCTCTTTTCTAACCCTCTCTTCGTTTCTGCCTTGTTCCTTTCCTTCCTGTCACCTCCTCCTTGTCTGTTTTCTGCCTTCTTGGTCCATTTCCTGCCTTTTTTATAGAAAGATTTCAAACATAATAAATTTCTCTCCCATCCCGAAGTTGGATGCGCTGGGCCTGACTTGTCAGGCGCTTAACGGCAGCGCGGCAACGCATTTTCACTCACATGACAGACAACAGTAGTTGCTGCGTTTTGACACAGAAGGAGCATTATTAACTAGTGCGAACGAGACAGAGTAAAATGCAATATGATATTAGCTGATGAAAACCGCTGTGATGGATGGGTGGGTGAGTGGGATGGAGGTTGGATAGCGTAGTGTTACGCTTACAGTGTGGAATCAGTGATTTGATGAGGGCTGAGGGCGTGGGTTCAGCGCTCTCTATCATTGTCTCTATGTCTTTCTGTCTCTGTCTGTCTGTCTCTCTGTCTGTTTATCTCTATCTTTCTGTCTCTCTGTCTGTCTGTCTGTCTTTCTGTCTCTCTGTGTGTGTGTCTGTTTCTCTCTCCCTCCCTCTCTCTCTCTCTGTCTGTCTGTGTCCGTCTCTTTCTGTCTCTTTGTCTGTATTTCTGTCTCTCTCTCTGTCTGTCTCTGTTTGTATGTCTCTCTGTCTGTCTCTCTCTATCTGTCTGTCTCTCTCTGTCTCTCACTCTCCGAGTCTCTCTCTTTCACTCACATTTAAAACACACACACACAAACGTACACACACAACTACACAACACACACACCACACACACACAACCACATAACACACACTCACACAACATACAACACACACAACCACATAACACACACACACAACATACAACACACACACACACACAAACACACACACAACACAACACATACACACACACACACACACACACACACACACACACACACACACACACACACACACACACACACACACACACACACACACACACACACACACACACACACACACACACAAACTCACACACACACACACACACTGTATAAACTGAAGTCAGACACCTTCCAAGCCAAACACACCACTGCTACAAAATGTGAATGTGGCCAAACAAGGAAGTCCAGTAATTAATCATGTTCTGTTTTGAGTGTGTAACATCTTTGGGCATGGTTACCGTCTTTGACCGGCATACATACAATGTCTGTTTCCGATGTCTGTGTTTTTATTTTCTGATCCTGACTTTGCATAATTCATTATTTACGGGTTCATTCATTTGTAGTCTGGTAGGACATTTATCCAGAAATAAGGTGTTGTATATAAATTAATATGTAGGTATACGGAATGCACGTGACACAGTCTGATTTAGTAGCGATGTATAGGTGCACATTCTGTGATTTCTGTTTTGTCTGTCTGTCTGTCTCTCGCTCGCTTAGTCTCAGAGTCAGTCACTCTCTCTTCTCTTCTCTTCTCTCCTCTCTCTCTCTCTCTCTCTGTCTCTCTCTCTCTCTCTCTCCCCCTCTCTCCCTCTCTCTCGCTCTCCCTCTCTCTCTCTCTTTCCCCCCTCTCTCTCTTACTCACACACACACACACACAAACACACACACACATATGTGCATGTATGCGCATGCACACACTCACACACACACATGTATGCACTCACGCACACATGCACGCATGCACACACGCACACACACACATGTATGCACTCACGCACACATGCACGCATGCACACACACACACACACACACTTGCACATGCACACGCACACACACACATATATGCACAACACACAAACCCACACACACACCAACCCAACCCACCCAACCTACCACAACCCCACTACCACCACCACAACCACAACCACAACAACAACAATAACACACACTAAAACCAAACCTCACATGACTGGAAGTGGTGCGCAGTACAGCACTGCTTTTAAGCAAAGTGTAAAGAGCTATCGGTTTACTGACAGTGAGTCAGACCAACAGAAACTGGACACTGCCCATCCCAGACATCGAAAGTTCAACAGAGTGGTAGGGTCAGAGTGCACTGACCAGCGGAAATTAGTCTGAAACCTGATGAGTTTCACTTCTCCGTTCAATGAGCGCTGCTTCTTCGTTGTCATTGTCGTTGTCATAGTTGAACGCTCAGACAGCAACTATTGTTGTCTGTCATATGAGCGATAAGGAGGCACCGTGGTCGAGTGGTTTAGGCGGTCAACTCGTGATCCAGAGGTCGCGAGTTCGATCCCCGCTCGGCTCGGTGTTGTGTCCTTGGGAAAGACACTTTACTCCTATTTTCCTCACTCCACCCAGGTGTACAAGTGGGTACCAGCTCTGCTGGGGAAGTATCTGGCGACAGACTAGTGTCCTGTCACAGGGGTGGTGAAAAAACCATCAGTTCGCTTAACGCTACAGAAACCGGGATAAGCTCCGGCTCTATGGGCCTTCTGGCTCGAAAGAACATACTTTTTTATATGAGCGATAGTGTGTTGTGCTGCTGTTAAGCGCCTGACAAGTCAGGCCCAGCACATCCAACTTCGGCATGGTGAGAATGGTTATACCTAAAGCCTTTCTGGGGAAAAAAACGGCAGGAGGATGGACCAAGAAGGCAGAAAACAGACAAGAAGGAGGTGACAGGAAGAAAAGGAATCTGGCAGAAAACAAAGAGAGGGATAGAAAAGAGGGAATTCCTAGCACAGCATTCCCGCCTCCTCCCAGAAATTCTGTGCCGGGAATTCCCCTTGTTCCTTTTTCTTCATGTCGCCTCCTCCTTGTCTGTTTTCTGCAGTACAGTGTCCTGGCTTTTTTTGTTTTTTTTGTGCAAAAAGAGTTTTGTTCAAAGAATTTTCTCCCATGCTGAAGTCTTGATGCGCTGGGCCTGATTTGTCAGGCGCTTAACAGCAGCTCAACGCATGTGTGTGTGCATGTGCATGCATGTGTGCATGCAAGCATGTTTAAACATGCATGTTTGCTTGCTTGCGTTCATGTATGCGCGATGTGTGTGTGTTTGTGTGTGTATGTGTTTGTGTGTGTGTTTGTGTGTGTGTGTGTGTGTGTGTGTGTGCAGGTCTGGAGAAAAGGGTGTGGTGCTATCATGACACAGCTTTATATCAGTCTTCTTTGGGGGGGGGGGCAAAAAAAAGAAAATCAGGATTATTAGCTTGTACATCAATTATGAAGGTGTAGCCATAACTCACACCTGAACTTCAGGAACTTTTCCTCTCTGTTTTGTTTTGTCCGTTTGTCTGTCTTGTATGTCTGTCTGTCTTTCTGTCCCTCCGTCCGTCTGTCTGTCTTGTATGTCTGTCTGTCTTTCTGTCTGTCTATCTTCTCATTTCTTCTGCTGTCGACTCTCCTTCTTCTCTCTCTTCAAAATGATTTCATCATCATTTTTTGGGGGGGTTGTTGTTGTCGTCAAGTCACAATCGATGGCAGTCAACTTAGTTAATTCATTTTCCTTCTTTAATTCATTATCCTTCTTTCTCTCGTTTTCTTTCTCTTTTCTTTCTCTTCTTCTCATCCCTTCTTCTTCCAATTCATCTGACAGGTCTGTGTAGTTTGTGAGAAAAATGAACGACGGAAAGGTTAGACAGATCTGTCTGTTCTCATCTGGGGAGAGCTTTTTTGAAAAAAAAAAAAGGTGGGGGGGGAAGAAGAAAGAAAGTTTAGCCGGTCGATGACATTTGCCGTAGCCTTTAGTTTCCTGTCACGGGCTGTTGGGTCAACTGACATCCACTTTTCTGCCTGCCTGTCTGTCTGTCTTGTCAGTCTACCTGCCTGCCTGTCTGTCTGTCTGTCAGTCTACCTGTCTGTCTGTCTGTCTGTCTGTCTGTCAGTCTACCTGTCTGTCTGTCAGTCTACCTGCCTGCCTGTCTGTCTGTCAAGTGTCAGTCTATCTGTCTGCCTGTCTATCTGTCAGTCTATCTATCTGCCTTCCTGTCTGCCTTTCTGCCTGCTTGTCTGTCTGCCTACCTGCCTGCCTGCCTGTCTGCCTGCCTGCCTGCCTGTCTGTCTGTCTATCTGCCTGCCTGCCTGTCTGTCTGTCTATCTGCTTGCCTGCCTGCCTGCCAGTCAGTCAGTCAGTCAGTCAGTCTGCCTGCCTGCCTGCCTGCCTGCCTGCCTGCCTGCCTGTCTGTCTTTGACATCGAAGATGCTGTTTTCTGAAAATTTATCGTACAATCTTCAGACATAGGTATTGATTTCAGGTGGTATAAAAAGGTAATCAAGCATGCAGCTGGTTAAAGATCATTTCTTTCTCTTTTTTTTTCTTTTTTTTCCCCCACCCCAGATTCCTGTTGCTATCCTGTGATTTGATTCTTGAGATGGTGGGGGGTGGGGGGGGGGGGGGGGGGGTGATGTGTAGCTGCAACATGTACCGTGCAAAGATGGTACAGAAATAAAAAGGTAGAGAAGGAGTCGGGGGGGGGGGTGAATAGAGAGATTATTTTCAAATAGTAGATATTGTTTGAGGGGGAGTGGGGGGGGGTTCTCAATGATTGGTAGATGAGAGAGAGAGAGAGAGAAGAAGGGGGGGGGGGGGGGGGGATTCTTTATTTTCCAGTGGCAGGGAGAGGGAGGAGATAGACAGATAGATAGATAGATAGATAGATAGATAGATAGATAGATAGATAGATAGATAGATAGATAGATAGAGAGAGAGAGAGAGAGACAGACAGACAGACAGACAGGCAGACAGATAGAGTGAGAGAGAGAGAGGGGGAGGGGGAGAGGGGAAAAAGAGGAAGGGAGAGAGATAGAACTTTGAACTCTGAACAGGTTTAATGTACATTGGCCTTAGGCCACAATACTTACAGTGAGCAAGGCAAAAAGGCAAGTGAAGGAAATGAAATACAAAAAGAAATTGTCACAGTTTCCATCTAAGCCGGCGAGAGAGAGAGACAGAGGCAGAGACTCAGAGAGAGAGAGAGAGACTCAGAGAGAGAGAGTGAGTCAGAGAGAGAGAGAGAGAGTCAGAGAGAGAGACTCAAGAGAGAGAGAGAGAAAGAGAGAGGAAGAGACTCAGAGAGAGAGAGAGAGAGAGACTCAGAGAGAAAGAGAAAGAGAGTTATACAACCAATGAACACTGCCTCATATACAGCAGTGGTTGGACATGTCTGATAAATTATTCATAATGCAATGCCGATATATATGTGTGTGGTAAAGAGGACTTGTTTCGTTACAAAATGGCCACCTTGATGACCTCACGTCCACTTCGCTCCTTAGAAACGAAGAAAGCATACTGTAACTTGCCGAAGCTGGATTGCAACGGAACATTTTCCTTTTTTTCTGTTTGAAAAAAATGTATATATATATACTGTTTGTGAGAAATGTGACATTTAAAAATTGGGGGGGGGGATGGGGGGGGTGTTCTTGTTTGATTTTTTGGGGTTCCTTAATGAAGAGATGGATTTCTGTTAGGACTTGATCCTGTTCATTGTTCATTATTTAGTGATACAAAAAAAAAGATAAACAAAGATGTAGCAGTGTTGTCCATCATACATAGTGGCCTTGGCATTTACTATTCCCTGTGACTTGGAGAAATGGACAAAAGAAATGAAAACAATAAGCAACACCCCTCCTCCTCCTCATCCTCATCCTCATCATCCTCCTCCTCCTCATCATCCTCATCTTCCTCCTCATCCTCCTCCTCATCATCATCATCCTCTTCCTCCTCCTCCTCATCATCATCCTCATCCTCCTCCTCTTCCTCCTCATCCTCATCATCATCCTCATCATCATCCTCATCATCATCATCCTCATCCTCCTCATCCTCATCCTCCTCCTCCACCCCCTTGTAGAGTTATACTATCTGTCTTTCTTTCCCCTTGTTTCAAAGATGTCATCAGTTTCTGAAGAGCCCAGTTTATACATGTGCTTTCCATGTGAAAAATATTTTGCATATGCATGGACTTGGTGCACACAAAGTACACATATATTATATATTATATATAATATATACATGTGCATGCTGATGATTATGTATGTGAACACATTCATACACATGCACACACACACGCATTCAGTCACTCAATTATTCAAAGATGTATAACATTTTACTATACCTAAACATGCTATTTGCATGTATTCATTGCACACACACACATACACACACACACACGCATGCATTCGTCTAATATCACTTAGAGTGAACAGACGTTAAATTGAAGACAACAACAACAACAACAACACGCATGCATGCACGCACGCACACACACACACACACGCACACACATACACACTGACTGAGTAGTCCAGGTAAAGTGTTAAATATCATTTCTAAACTATTATTCAATAAGCTACCTTTATCATGTGTGCCGCTAGTATTCCTAATTCTAAACAACAAGACCAAAATGTTGGGCCCACTTGCATGAGTTCCAGAATTTGTCCCCATTTTTTTCTTCTGTGCTCATTGCTTTCAAGTTCACTTGGTATGTGTGGGGGGCAGGGGGCAGGATAGCCTAGCGGTCAGAGTGTTGCACTCGTGATCTGACGGTCCGGGATCGAGCCACCACCGAGGCGCAT
>CM054158.1:52849205-53016705 GCA_028751875.1 Rapana venosa | reverse complement strand
TGTTCTCCTCAGGAAGAGCAGTGCCACCCGTTATTTTTTACTTTTTCCTGTCAGCATGCGTATTTGTTTCCCTATCAGAATGCCTTTTTTCTACAGATTTTTGCCAGGAATAACTCCTCTTGTTGCCATGGGTTCTTTTCCATGCGCTGAATGTGTGTGTTGCATACGGACCATCGGGCACGGTCTAGAGGATGGGGGGAGGGGGAGTTTTGGCACAAGCGGGGATAGGTAGAGCCAGGGTTTCCTGCTTTTCAGGGGGGTGTACCTTCCATTGCATCAACACACACACACACACAGGTGAAAGCAGAGACAAAGAAAAGATAAGGTAAGGCAAGGTAGTGTTGTGTTAAGGTTCAGGTGAGGGTTGTTGTTTTGCTACACCAAACACCCTTCTGTTCTGTTCTTGCCAGAATACACGTGCTTGCATGCACGCAGCATGCATACACACACATGCGTGCACATGCGCACACACACAACACACACACATATGCTGCCTCTCTCTCTCTCTCTTTCTCTCTCTTTCTCTCTCTCTCTTTTTCTCTCTCTCTCTCTCTCTCTCTCTTCTCTTCTCTCTCTCTTCTCTCTCTCTCTCTTGACTCTAATGACGCACTTGAACTTACACATGCTCATTCATACACACACTTCCGTCCCTTTTTTCACATTTCTCATAATCCTTTTCCCTATCGTCTAATATCACTTATAGTGGAAGGAAATTAAAGTGAAGAACAACAGCACCCCCACATACATCTATTTTGATGTCTTTTTTGTATTTAATAAGGTAAAAAACATTTTTAACAGTATTCCTATAGCAGAACTGTCTAGATTTGCTACTTAAGTAAGAAGAAACAAAAAGCTTATGTACAGTGGGAACAAGAATGAAAAAGAACAACCCTCTAACATCAAACAAATGAAGGGGAAAAAAGTCATTTAGTTTTCATGTCAAAACAGCATGAACAAACAACAACATCCGAAAAATATTGAAATTGTGAAAAATACCAAATACTGCTATGAAAATAATGAAATCAGTAATATAAGGGTGCACAGGTTTGCATGTGATGATGATGTGTGTGTGTGTGCGTGCGCATGCAAGTGCGTGTGTGCGTCCAGTTTTCAAGGTCTTTTTTCTGTGATTTCAAAGTCTTTATTCTTCTTTCACTTCATTCTTGCTTTCTATGACTGGCCCTATATATGAGGCAGCCTCTATCACAATGCCATTGATTTATTATATTTATCAATCATGAAATGGGATGTGAGACAATTGATCAAAGTGTATATAATGCTCTTGTGTAGTGTTGTGAGCTGTCGTATTGATCAGTAAATTATTGGACACATGATATTTGCATTGTAATAAAAAAACAATGTGACTCTCTACCACATAACCAGTAACATTGCACTGGAGGTTAAATTCTTAATCGTTAGCAATTATTCATATGCAATATTTAAAAAAGCTAGTCAAAGAAAAA
The DNA here is from genome assembly GCA_028751875.1 of Rapana venosa. Lineage (NCBI taxonomy): Eukaryota > Metazoa > Mollusca > Gastropoda > Neogastropoda > Muricidae > Rapana > Rapana venosa. The sequence goes on along the minus strand of CM054158.1, from coordinate 53,015,242 downwards.
GAAAATTGGATAATTCTATGAAAAGTTATTTCAAATGGAGGAAACGCCAGACTCAAAGAAATGACAAACAGAGAAATTTTGCATCAAAACAAATGGTCAGGACGAGAAGATGGGCGATTTTAATTAAATGCAGTTTAGGAAACACAGTACTTCAGTACAAGGTGGAACAAAGCAAATAGTTTTATGATCAGTGGAGATCTCCAAATCAACAACCTGACCCCCTACCTGCCTACTGTGGCTGCATAGCAGGAGAAGGGGGTTGGGTGCAGTGGGACTCGTGCTGCTGCTGTTGTGGAGGTTGGTATGTAGGTTATTGTTGAAGAGCGTCCCAGCTTATCACCATGGGGGTCACCCCCAGTGTGCACTCTGCCCTCACTTGTCAACTTAGGAATCACTGTCAGACGGCAAGTACTGAAGTAGGCTTTGGATTAGAAGTGTGTGTGTGCATGCGTGCGTGTGCGTGTCGTTGATAAGCTGAACATTTTCATGTGCCTTGCCATGTACTCGGATATGATTATCTAGGCAGCAATATTCCAACATCAGAGTGGTTGAGGTTTTTTTTTGTTCTTCTTTGAAAGAGACCCCTTAACTATTGTTTTATTTGGTCCTAGCTTGTCACAGCTTCAGGATGAAAATCCCAACACATCATTTGAAAGCATAACAACATTTTGTCATTGTTGTTGTCGTTGTTGTCATTGTTGTTTCTTGGGTAGAGCTCTCAGGTTCACCAATGGTGAGGTTATATATATTATAAATACGAGACTGTGGGTATGTTTTCACCCACCATTAACCATTTTTAATTGTTGTATTTATTGTATTCTCTTTATTTCAAGGATAATGGAATAAACACTGCTGTGCTTTTTTCCCCCCCATCCAGTCCCCGTGTGTGTGCAGTTTTGTCAATTTTGTCATCCATTCCCACTGGCACACAATGGCCTACTCTTCCTAAAAGTGGAACAGGTTTTGTGCACAAGATGTTTTGCATGCGTTCGCACACGGGACCTTGGTTTACAGTCTCATCCGAAAGACTTTCGGGGAGAGTGGAGTCGGCACTGCTATAGGGTACCCAACCGTCTACTAACCCTTCCCTCCATATCACCCACTACTGGGTTACAGCAGCATACAGTAATGTGAACAGGGCACGTGTGCTGGGAAGGAGGGGTTCTCTCCCTTAACGTAGGAATAGTGTTGATGTAGCTGCATTTTGGCTTCAGAGAGGACACTTGTTCATATGTTGTTGTTTTTTTTAAATTTTGTCATCTGTTCATATATGTTTTTTTCAAAATGTTGTCGTCTGTTCCTGCCAAGACAGAAATAAATTCTTGTTCCTTGATAGATTGCTTGATGAAGAAGAAAAAACAGCAAAATGCGTTGCTTATAAATTCAACGTTCCTTCCTTCCATCTGGAAAAAAAAAAATTTGACTTGACTTTGACTTTGACTCTTTCAAAAGGTGGAACGGGTTTGAACTTTTGCGTAAGGTCTTCTGCGTGCGTTGACACACGGGACGTCGGTTTATAGTGTTCGTTTGAAGGACTTCACGACATTGTTAATTCCTGAAGGCCTTGACACTTACATCACTGACTAGGTGACGAAGCGTTTGGCTTGAGCCAGTAGTGTGATGGTGGACAACAGGGTGTGTGTTTTATATACGGTATGAATCGTCAGCGGTGTAATTAAAGTGACAGGTTTCTGTTGGTGTTGTTGTTGTTGTTGGTGGTGGTGGTGGTGGTGGTGGTGGTGGTTTGGTAGAAGTGGTGGTGGTGGTGTGGTGGTGGTGGTGGTGGTGGTGGTGTGGTGTGGTGTGGTGGTGGTGGTGGTAGAACACAGGTGAGATGCAGCTGGCACCTGATGAAGAGTTGAAAAATGCGTTTTTGGGGAAGCATAGGAAGAAGGGGGTTATAATTGTTTATCAACAGCTGTTGAGGGTCAGTCTTCTCTGTGTGTGTGTGTGTGTGGTGGTGGGGGGGGGGGGGGTGTTTGTGGGCTGTGGTTGGGGGGGGGGGTGTATGTGTCACTGTGTATGTGGTGGGTGGGTGGGGTGGGTGGTGGGTGTGTATCTTCAGTTTAACATCTATTCACATTTAGTGATTTTAGATGGGGGGGGTAATCACTAAATGTGTGTGTGTTTTTTTTCCCTTGTGTTTACTTTTTATTCGTTTGGTTATATTTGTTGTGGTGGTGGTTGTTGATGACATTTTTGGTGTTCTGAGTTGTATAGAAGACTTGATGAAAGAAACGCGACAGCATTACTTAATCAGAATACAATCTGAAATAAAACTTTGGTTTTTATAAATAAAAAACCAACTGATATCACTTTTTGGTGGAAGGATGTTAAACTGAAGAACTAACACACACACACACACAGAGTTACATGCATGCACACGCGCATGCACATACACACTCACACAGTTACATGCAATTTGCATGCACACACACATACACATTTTCTTTGTCTTGTGCTGCTTCCATTAGCGTCAAAAGACACAACATAATCACATAGCATGCATAGAGACACATACTCAGTAATTACACATGTGCCCCCCCCCAAAAAAAAAACAAGATGCAAGGGAAAGACGAAGAGTTTTGCACTCTGGATAGGTAGCTTGCCCAAAACTCTTCCTCACAGCAACTATTCGCAGACTGTAACTTAGCCATTTGTTGTTGTTGCTGCTGTTGTTGTTGTTGCTGCTGCTGTTGACGGTGTTCTTAATCTTGGTGGTGGCGGCGGCGTCTGGTGAATTAAGGGTGGGGACCTTTTACAATCTCCCAGGTCAACTTCAAGTTCAGACCTGCCAGTGCCTTAGTTTCCTTTGTGTGTGTGTGTAATATATATATATACACATGCAGAAGGTCAAACATGCGCGATACAGTCCCGCAACTCGTGTCAGCATTCAGTGGGTTGCAGAAATGTTTTAATGTGTGCGCAAGATGTGCAAGGTATGATGTGACATTCACATGCAGGTTTATAGGCTCATGGGAAAAACTTGCTGAGGAAAAAGTTTGGTTTTTTTAATTAATTTTTTTTTTGGGGGAGGGGGGGAGAAAAGATCTAGAACTGCTTGTTACTCCAGGTGGGGACGGGATAGCTCAGTGGTCGGAGCACTCGCTTTCCCCCAGCTAAAGTTAAGCAGCATTGAGCGTGGTTACCACTTGGATGGGTGACCGTTTGCGCGCCTTAGCTTCAGTACAGTCCTCTAGTTCACCCAACTGTCAATGGGTACCTGCCCTCTTTAGGGTCAGGGAAGGTAAAGCAGCGAGGGAGAGGAGATGGGCGCCGCCCTCAATATGCTGGCTCCTGGAGAAGTGAGGTCTCTGACGCCTCGCTCCCCTACGACCTTGTAGGTTATGGGGGGACACCTTTACCTTTTATTTTGGTTACTCCAGGGGTAAAAAAAAAACCCAAATGTTTCTGTGTGTGGATTCAGTCCTGTGCTCTTGTTTACCTTCAGGTGAGACTGGAAGCACTAGACCGCATCACTCCCTTTTAAGCAGATGAGGAGAGTAAACTGTCAAAGAAAATTAAATTGCCTGTGGCCATGTAGAAAAGGTCATAGATAGACTATGGACCCTTGGGGAGATTGCATCCACCGCGTTGGCTGGTGTTGACTGTTTGCTCTTTCACCGGCTTGTATAGCATCTAGTGTTTTAGTTTGATTGGCCAGTGTGTTTCGTTTGGTTTAGGTATCGACTGGCTTAGTCTGTGTGTGTGTGTGTTGTGTGTGTCACTGTGTGTGTGTCACTGTGTGTGTTGTGTTGTGTGTGTGTGTCACTGTGTGTGTTTGTGTGTGTGTCACTGTGTGTGTGTTTGTGTGTGGTGTGTGTGTAGTGTGTGTGTGTGTCACTGTGTGTGTTGTGTGTATGTCACTGTGTGTGTGGTGTGTGTCACTGTGTGTGTGTGTGTGCATGTGACCATTCCCCCCCTCTCCCACCCCCACCATTTTAGGTAGCTGCATTCCGGCTTTGGGCATGATGTCATGTGTTAGTGAAAAATGTTGTCATCCATTCCTACCGGTACGAAATGGCCTACTCTTCCAAAAGGTGGAACAGGTTTTTAGCATGTTTGCAAGTCATGCTGCACGCATTCACACATGGGGGGCCTTGGTTTATTTATAAAGAGTCTCATCCAAAGGGTTTTGACACTCAGTTCGACTTTCTCATCAAACCGGGAAGAAAGGGAATCGAACCCGGAACCGCTCAGTTTACTTGTTAGAAGGCAGTCGAGCGTCTTAACCGTCCTGCCACCTTGGTTTTGAATTAGTTTTCCAAGAAACGCGACATCCAGTAGGGAAGAAAGAGGTATCGTCTACCTTCGCTCCTGTCATCTGCTCTGTGTGCGTGTGTGTGTGTGTGTGTGTGTGTGCGTGCGCGCGTGTGTGTGTGTGTGTGCAGTGTATCGTTTCATTTTCTCTGCTGTTTGTGACGTGTGGCGGGTAACCCGATGCTTTGAAGACGACTGCGAGACGGGATAGAACTTGTAACTATGGAAATGATACGGCCTTGAGGCTGTTTGTGTCATCGTCGTCGTCGTCTTCTTCTTCTTTAAAGGCTTTTTTCCCTGATGGCTGTAAATTTTTTTCTTTCTTCAGCTAGGTTCACTAGAGAAAGGGGCATAATAAATAAGGAGGAAGCTCAAAACAGAGAGAGATGGAGAAGGCTCATCCATGTCAAACCTCCCCTGGGAGAAACATGACAAAAAAGGAAGAAGAAGAAGCAGTATCTAGGTTCACCAATGTCGAGGTTTTGCGTATGCGACCGTTTTTTTAAAATCCACCATGAAGGTAGCTGTATTCTGGCTTCAGGAATGAAATTAAGGATTTGTAGTTGGCCTACTTTTCGTGCACAAGTCGGTTTGGTCATTATCGTTGTCGGATATGATAAATCTGTGCATGCGTGGTGTGTCGTTTTCGTGTGTGTGAAAAATGTTTTTTATTTATTTAATTTAAAAAAATTCTTTTCCTTTATATCAAGGATAATGGAATAAGCACTTATGTGCTTTTTACATCCAGTCCCCGTGTGTATGCATTTTGTAAATTCTGTCATCTGTTCCCACCGGCACACAATGGCCTACTCTTATGAAAAGCGAAACAGGATTTAAAGTGTGCGCAAGATGTTCTGCGTGTGTTCGCACATGGGACCTCGGTTTATAGTCTCATCCGAAAGACTTTTGGGGAAAGTGGAGTCTGCATTGATGTTAACTCCAGGGGAAAATATTCCCTTGAACGGGAATTGAACCCGGGTTGTCAGATTGCGTGCGCAATGTTCTAACCATTAGGCTATCCCACCTAGTGAAAATAGCCTCTGTGTGTGTGTGTGTGCGAGAGAGAGAGAGTATAAATTTGATGTCTGTTGGTCGCAATATTTGTGGAAGGTGGCATCCTTGTAAATGATTTGAATGCAAGCGCTTTGATTTGTTGATTCAGTGCTATGTATATAAATTCCATACATCATTATTATTGTTGTTGTTATTATTATCATCATTATTATCATTATTATCACCATCATTATTATCACCATCATTATTATTATCATCATCATCATTATTACCATCATCATTATTATTATTATCATTATTATCACCATCATTATTTTCATCATTATCATCATTTTTATCATCATCATCATCATCATCATCATCATCATCATATTAAAGCAGTGTGTACAAGTTTATGGCCTCGCAGTTATTCTCAGTTGGGATGATGAGTGAGACAGAAGAGTCCACATTCTGGATGACCCTCAGGGTGTTAGGCTGAGGAATGCCCAACAGCATCAGCAATCGATCAGACACATGGTTGTGTGATGGCACTGGAGGGGTTAAATGGCACAGTGAGGTTCTGCCAGTGGCAGAGATTGGCACGATGCTGGTATTGATTGTGCGTGTATAATACATATTGATTTTTTTTGGATGTTGGGGTAATATGTTCTTTGGATATGATGTGTTGTGTGGTGAGGGTAAGTCCGTGGTGGTGGTGGTGGGAAACTGTAGATTATCAATATGGAGTTAGTTACCATGGACACCAGGCTTCTAGGGTGTTCATGTTGATTGGCTCCGTCCGTCTGTCTGTCCGTCTGTCCTTCTGTCTGTCTGTCCGTCTGTCTGTCTGTGTTCCTTAAATTGATCGCACTTTTGTTATCGGTGTTTGCTCATCTTTTTGCGTGTGTGTGGGCATGTGTGCTTTTGTGGTGTGTGTGTGTGTGTGTGTGTGTGTGTGTGTATGTGTGTGTATGTGTGTGTGTGTGTATGTGTGTGTGTGTGTATGTGTGTGTGTGTGTCACTGTGTGTGTGTCACTGTGTGTGTGTGTCACTGTGTGTGTGTGTCACTGTGTGTGTGTGTGTTGTGTGTGTGTGGTGTGTGTGTGTGTATGTGACCATTCCCCCCCTCTCTCACCCCCCACCATTTAGGTAGCCGCATTCCGGCTTTGGGCATGATGTCATGTGTTAGTGAAAAATGTTGTCATCCATTCCTACCGGTACGAAATGGCCTACTCTTCCAAAAGGTGGAACAGGTTTTTAGCATGTTTGCAAGTCGTGCTGCACGCATTCACACATGGGGGGCCTTAGTTTATTTATAAAGAGTCTCATCCAAAGGGTTTTGACACTCAGTTCGACTTTCTCATCAAACCGGGAAGAAAGGGAATCGAACCCGGAACCGCTCAGTTTACTTGTTAGAAGGCAGTCGAGCGTCTTAACCGTCCTGCCACCTTGGTTTTGAATTAGTTTTCCAAGAAACGCGACATCCAGTAGGGAAGAAAGAGGTATCGTCTACCTTCGCTCCTGTCATCTGCTCTGTGTGTGTGTGTGTGTGTGTGTGTGTGCGTGTGTGTGTGTGTGTGTGTGTGTGTGCAGTGTATCGTTTCATTTTCTCTGCTGTTTGTGACGTGTGGCGGGTAACCCGATGCTTTGAAGACAACTGCGAGACGGGATAGAACTTGTAACTATGGAAATGATACGGCCTTGAGGCTGTTTGTGTCATCGTCGTCGTCGTCTTCTTCTTCTTTATAAAGGCTTTTTTCCCTGATGGCTGTAAATTTTTTTCTTTCTTCAGCTAGGTTCACTAGAGAAAGGGGCATAATAAATAAGGAGGAAGCTCAAAACAGAGAGAGATGGAGAAGGCTCATCCATGTCAAACCTCCCCTGGGAGAAACATGACAAAAAAGGAAGAAGAAGAAGAAGCGAGGTTCACCAGTGTCGAGGTTTTGCGTATGTGACCGTTGTTTTTTTTATCCACCATGAAGGTAGCTGTATTCTGGCTTCAGGAATGAAATTAAGGATTTGTAGCTGGCCTACTTTCGTGCACAAGTCGGTTTGGTCATTATCGTTGTCGGATAAATCTGTGCATGCGTGGTGTGTCGTTTTGATGTGTGTGAAAAATATTTTTTTATTTATTTAATTTTAAAAAATTCTTTTCCTTTATATCGAGGATAATGGAATAAGCACTTATGTGCTTTTTACATCCAGTCCCCGTGTGTTTGCATTTTGTAAATTCTGTCATCTGTTCCCACCGGCACACAACGGCCTACTCTTATGAAAAGCGGAACAGGATTTAAAGTGTGTGCAAGATGTTCTGCGTGTGTTTGCACACAGGACCTCGGTTTATAGTCTCATCCGAAGGACTTTTGGGGAGAGTGGAGTCTGCACTGATGTTAACTCCAGGGGAAAATATCCCCTTGAATGGGAATCGAACCCGGGTTGTCAGATTGCGTGTGCAATGTTCTAACCACTAGGCTATCCCACCTAGTGAAAATAGCCTCTGTGTGCGTGTGTGAGAGTATAAATTTGATGTCTGTTGGTCGCAATATTTGTGGAAGGTGGCATCCTTGTAAATGATTTGAATGCAAGCGCTTTGATTTGTTTGCTTTACAAGATTCAGTGCTATGTATATAAATTCCATACATTATTATTATTGTTGTTATTATTATTATCATTATTATTATCATCATTATCACCATCATTATTACTATCATCATCATCATCATCATCATCATCATCATCATATTAAAACAGTGTGTACAAGTTTATGGCCTCGCAGTTATTCTCAGTTGGGATGATGAGTGAGACAGAAGAGTCCACATTCTGGATGACCCTCAGGGTGTTAGGCTGAGGAATGCCCAACATCATCAGCAATCGATCAGACACATGGTTGTGCGATGGCACTGGAGGGGTTAAATGGCACAGTGAGGTTCTGCCAGTGGCAGAGATTGGCACGATGCTGGTATTGATTGTGCATGTATAATACATATTGATTTTTTTTTGGATGTTGGGGTAATATGTTCTTTGGATATGATGTGTTGTGTGGTGAGGGTAAGTCCCTGGTGGTGGTGGTGGTGGGAAACTGTAGATTATCAATATGGAGTTAGTTACCATGGAGACCAGGCTTCTAGGATGTTCATGTTGATTGGCTCCGTCTGTCCGTCTGTCTGTATGTCCTTCTGTCTGTCCTTCTGTCTGTCTGTCCTTCTGTCTGTATGTCCTTTGTCTGTCCTTCTGTCTGTATGTCCTTCTGTCTGTATGTCCTTCTGTCTGTCCTGTCTGTCTGTCCTTCTGTCTGTCTGTCCTTCTGTCTGTCTGTCCTTCTGTCTGTCTGTCCTTCTGTCTGTCTGTCCTTCTGTCTGTCCGTCCTCCTGTTTGTCTGTCCTTCTGTCTGTCCTTCTGTCTGTCTGTCCTCCTGTTTGTCTGTCCTTCTGTCTGTCCTTCTGTCTGTCTGTCCTCCTGTTTGTCTGTCCTTCTGTCTGTCCTTCTGTCTGTCTGTCCTCCTGTTTGTCTGTGTTCCTTAAATTGATCGCACTTTTGTTATCGGTGTTTGCTCATCTTTTTGCGTGTGTGTGTGCATGTGTGCTTTTGTGGTGTGTGTGTGTGTGTGTGTGTGTGTGTGTGTGTGTGTGTGTGCGTGCATTCGTCCATGCATGTGTGTGTTTTGTTCTGTTCTTTTGATTTGAAGATAATGGAATAAACACTCGTGTGCTTGTTTTACACGCGGTCTCTGTCTGCATTCAGTTTAAACAGAAATTTGTCGTCCATTCCCACTGGCACGAAATGGCCTACTCATCCTAAAAGTGGAACTTGATTTAACGTGTGCGCAAGATGTTCTGCATGTGTTCGCACACTGGACCTCGGTTTATAGTCTCATCCGAAGGACTTTTGGGGAGAGTGGAGTCTGCACTGATGTTAACTCCAGGGGAAAAATTCCCTTGAACGAGCGACTTGATGGTGACTCGAACTCAGGCTGCCAGATCGCAACAAATGACGCTTTAACCACCAGGTGTGTGTGTGTGTGCACGCGCGTGCGCGTATGTGTGTGTGTGCGTGTGTGCGTATGTGTGTATGTGCGTGTGTGTGTGTGCGCGCGCGCGTGTGTGTTTATTTATTTATTTTATTTATTCTTTTATATCGAGGATAATGGAATAAGCTCTCGTGTGCTTTTTTACATCCAGTCCCCGTGTGTATGCGGTTTTGTAAATTTTATCATCTGTTCCCACCGGCACACAATGGCCTACTCTTTCGAAAAGCGGAACTGGATTTCAGGGAAAAGAGCCCCCCAGCCCCATTGAAGCACACAATTCTTCTTCGTCGAACGCTCAGACAGCAACCATTGCTGTCTGTCATATGAGCAAAAATGTGTTGCACTGCCGTTAAGCGCCTGACAAGTCAGACCCAGCACATTTGACTTCAGCATGGGAAAGAATTGTTATCTTTTAAGTCTTTCTGGTGTTAAAAAAAAAGGCAGAAAATAGACAAGAAGGAGGTGACCGGAAGAAAAAGAACAAGGCAGAAACAAAGAGAGGGATAGAAAAGAGGGAATTCCTAGCATAGAATTTCCAGAAGGTGGGGATGAAGACCTTCCAACATACCTGGGGAACCATCCGGAAGCTGGCCCAGGACAGACAGGAGTGGAGAACATTTGTTGCTGCCCTACGTGCCAATAAGGCGCAAAGGCATTAATGATGATGGGGATGCTATTTATGCTGACAGGCCCCCGGCATCCTCACGGGGGGAAAGCCACAGATGGACAGCATTGAAAGTTACAGTGTGAATGAAGCTGATAGCATCGATGACAATATTATTATTATTATTATGATTGATATTATCAATAACGACTGTTGACGTTGTCATCGTTATGATTTCAGGCAACAAGAGTCACCCTGCCTCGGTGAAGCCTCAGTTTGACCCCAAGGACCCCCGCGTGAAGCTGGCCATGAAGTCATGTGACCCGCGTCTGCACTTCGCCCTTGTGTGCGGGGCAAAGGTCAGAGTTCATCTTTTATACATGTAGAGCTGTCTGGTCGTATTGTTTGATATATTTTTTGCCATTTTTGTTTTGTTCTACTTTTTTTTTGCTCCTTTGTCCTGTGGGCAAGTTGGATCTGGCGGAGCCCATTTGGTTTTTTCTGTTGTTTTGTGCTGTGGGCAAGTTGGATCTGGCGGAGCCCATTCCTCAGGTGGCAGGGTGCATGCTGGGTATTTTGTGTCATTCATGCAATTAGCCAGTGAAGTTGAGGTCTCTGACGCCTCGCTCCCCTACGACCTTACAGGTTATGGGACACCGTTACCTTTACCATGTAACTGGCCGCAGCTGGTTCATTTTTCTATGAAAAGTGGATGAGCTTTTAAAAAAAAAAAAATTATTATCTTTTGTTCCTTGGCTAGAACTCACCACTGGTCATGGGTTTGAATCTTGGCAGCATCTGGGGATTTTTACGATCTCCCAGGTCAACTTCAAGTGCAGACCTGCCAGTGCCTTAATTCCCTTCGTGTATATACACGCAGAAGATCAAATATGCACGTTAGAGATTCTGTAATTTATGTCAGCGTTGTGTGGGTTATGGAAACACAAAACACACCCAGCATGCATCCCTGAAGTCAGAATGCGGCTACCTTCATGGTGGGCAAAAACGGCTGCATACACAAAATCTCGCCATTGGTACAACAGCTCACAGTTCTAGCTGAGGAATGTAAAAAAAAAAATTAAAAAAAAAAAGTTTCATGAATGATAGTTTTTGGTAGCTTGTGTGTGTGTGCGTACGCGCACGCATGCGCGCTCATATGTGTGTATGTGTTTGTGACATTTTTATTCAAAGTTATAACCAATATGAAATTGTAGCTTTCTGGTGTCTTTCCAAGATTATGATACATATCAGTGTGCCTGTCAGTATTGTAATTGCCCTTCATGGGATGATTAACTCAATGGAGTCGCAGTGAAATGGATCCCGCCATTTTGTGGTGACGCGTGATTTTGGCGATATTTTAAAAATTCAGCAGACTTACACAACATTATAATGACAACATACACATTATACATCATTGAAAGGTTTATAATGTCTACTTTTGAGATTGTTTCACAGTTTTTCAATAGATGAATGTATTTATTTTTTATAAATTTTCAAAATATGTCACTGAATGCTGAAAAACAAACAGTTTTGAAAATTAGGGCTGCGTATCTTACATGGCTTGAACTGTTCATCAACTAGTCCCCTTTAAACAATATGATGATTTTTCACCAAAGTAAAGTTCCCTAAAGCTGGCCGAATCCATCTGATGTCACTTTTTGTACAACAGATTTTTTTTACAAATAATCATAACGCTGGAGAGCCTGAAATTCCAAAGATACCACTTGTTGACATGTCAAACAAAATTAGCCAACAGACACAAACTAGGCAAGCTTATGGTCAAGGAAAAGCAACTGTGTTTAGAAAAATGATTGCCCTACAGGCCAGAGTACTTTCCCTTGAGGTTAACATCACTTAGTGTAAAGGTAAAGGAGTCCCATAACCTATAAGGTTGTAGGGGAGCGAGGCGTCAGAGACCTCACTTCTCTAGGGCCAGCATATTGAGGGCGGCGCCCATCTCCTCTCCCTGGCTGCTTTACCTTCCCTGACCCTAAAGAGGGCAGGTACCCATTTACATCTGAGGGAACTGTACAGAAGCCAAGGCGTGCAAACGGTCACCCATCCAACTGGTAACCACGCTCGACGCTGCTTAACTTGGCTGGGGGAAAGCGAGTGCTCCGACCACTGAGCTGTCCCGTCCCGTCCCGTTCCCCTACCTTTACCACTTAGTGTATTTTTAAAAAATCGTAATTCTGCCGAATCTTAAGCTCCGGCATGTCACAGTGAAGGAGAGGAGTAAGCTTCGGCACAACCTCATTTAGTTAAAGCGTGTTTTTGGCTTGACCGTGGACTCTGGTGGTCAAAGGAGTGGTGGTGTGGTGTGGTGTGGCAGGGGTGTCCGGCCATCAACGTGTACACGGAAGACAACCTGGACAAGGCGCTGGACGGGGCCACGCGCGCCTTCTGCCAGGGGGAGGTGGAGATGAGGACGCAGAGCAACGAGATCCTGCTGTCCCGCCTCTTCCAGTGGTACAGCCAGGACTTCGGCCAGACTGACATCGACGTCGTCAGGTCATTCACAGAGAGACAGAGAGAGAGGGAGAGAGAGAGAGGGAGGGAGATAGAGAGGAGAGAGGGAGATAGAGAGAGAGGGACATAGAGAGGGAGAGAGAGACAGAGAGAGAGGAGAGAGAGAGAGAGGAGAGAGAGAGAGAGGGAGAGAGAGAGGGAGGAGAGAGAGAGACACAGAGAGAGAGGGAGAGAGAGAGGGGGAGCAGAGAGGAGAGAGAGAGAGAGATAGAGAGGGAGACAGAGAGAGAGAGGGAGATAGAGAGGAGAGAGCAGAGAGAGAGAGAGGAGAGAGCAAAGAGAGAGAGAGAGCAGAGAGAGGAGAGGAAGAGAGAGCAGACAGAGAGAGAGAGAGAGTGAGTGATGAGGGGGGGAGGAGAGTGGGGGGTGGGTGGGAAAGGGGGGGGGGGGGGGGGGGGGTTGTATGTGTGTGTTGTAGTTTGTGTGTGAGTGGTGTGTGTGAGGGGAGGGGTTGTGTGTTGTGTTAGAGTTTGTGTGTTTTATTTTATTTTATATTTTATTCTTTGTTGTAGTTTGTGTGTATGTGTATTTTATTTCCTTTTAATGGAATAAGCATTTATGTGCTTTTTTTCTACATCTAGTTCCCGTGTGTATGCGGTTTTGTAAATTGTCATCTGTTAGCATGTGTGTGTGTGCATGGTGTGTGAGCGTGTGTGTGGTGTGGTGTGTGTGAGCATGTGTGGTGTGGTGTGTGTGGTGTGATGTGTGTGTGAGTGGTGTGTGTGAGGGGAGGGTTTTTTTGTTGTAGTTTGTGTATGTGTTTATTTTTTTAAACTATTTTTATTCAGTTTTATCATGTTGTACATTGTTATATCAAGTTTTTATTTTAATTTTATTCTTTTATATCGAGGATAATGGAATAAGTATTTACGTGCTTTTTTTTACATCCAGTCCCCGTGTGTATGCGGTTTTGTAAATTGTCATCTGTTAGCGTGTGTCTGTGTGCATGGTGTGTGTGTGTGTGAGTATGTGTGTGTGTGCGTGCGTGCGCATGTGTTTGGTGTGGTGTGTGTGAGGGGAGGGGGTTGTGTGTTGTAGTTTGTGTGTGTGTTTTTTTAATTTTTTAATTTTTATTTAAAAAAAAAAATTTTTATTCAGTTTTATCATGTTGTAGATTGTTATATCAAGTTTTTATTTTTATTTTATTCTTTTATATCGAGGATAATGGAATAAGCACTTAGTGCTTTTTTACATCCAGTCCCTGTGTATATGCGGTTTTGTAAATTGTCATCTGTTAGCGTGTGTGTGCATGGTGTGTGTGGTGTGGCGTGTGTGTGTGGTGTTGTGTGTGTGATGTATGTGTGAGTGGTGTGTGTGTGAGGGGAGGGGTTGTGTGTTGTAGTTTGTGTGTTTGTTTTATTTTATTAATTTTTTTAAAACCATTTTTATTCAGTTTTATCATGTTGTACATTGTTATATGTCAAATTTTTATTTTTATTTTATTCTTTTATATCGAGGATAATGGAATAAGCACTTACGTGCTTTTTTTACATCCAGTCCCCGTGTATATGCGGTTTTGTAAATTGTCATCTGTTAGCGTGTGTGTGTGTGTGTGTGTGTGCATGCATGTGTGTGTGTGTGAGCATGTGCGTGCATGCATGCGTGTGTGTGTGTATGCGTGCATGAGTGGTGTGTGTGTGGGGAGGGGGTTGTATGTGTGTGTTGTAGTTTGTGTGTGTGTGTTGGCAAGTGTTCTGTATTTCTTTGTGTGTGCTTCTGCATGTGTGTTCATTATATATTGTTTTTTTCCCCAGTTGGGATGCTGGGGGACTGTCAGTATAAACAGCATTCCCTCCTTCTGGAAATTATGTGCTAGAAATTCCCTCTTTTCTATCCCTCTCTTTGTTTCTGCCTTGTTCCATTTCTTTCTGTCACCTCCTTCTCATCCTATTTTCTGCCTTCTTGGTCCATTTTATATGCCACTTCTTCAGCTGTGTAAAGTCAAAGATTCGTTCAACGAGAAGTGTCAGCCATTTTGAACACGAACAGTCCAAGCAGTCAGACAAAATAACACAAAATACGAGCTACAAAAACCTGATCGGTTTTGCTGTGTTTTTGCTGCTGCATGTTGCCAAGCAACAAGAGAGTGATCTCCACTAATTTTGGAGTTCTTTCCCTTTAACTGTAGTCAAGGAAAAGTTGGCCATTGAGCTGGTGAGAATGGCTGACCAATTTTTAAAACATGCATGCACGTTGGTGTCGTGTTTAGATATCACCCACAAGTTGGAATACAGCTACCTTAAAGGTGGGGGGGGGGGGGGGGGGGACACAGTCACATATGCAAAATCTTCGGATGAGACTATAAACCGAGGCCCCGTGTTCCAACGCATGCAGAACATCTTGCGCACACGTTAAATCCTGTTCCGCTTTTCGGAAGAGTAGGCCATTGTGTGCCGGTGAGTATGGAGGACAACATTTACAAAACTGCGTACACACAGGGACTGGATGTAAAAAAAGCACACAAGTGTTTATTCCATTATCCTCGATGTAAAAGAGTAAATAAATTTTTAAAACCTTGTACCATGCCCCAGCTGTAGATCTGAAGGGGTCCATTTTAATGAGACGGGTGATGATGATGCACTGTGAGTAAAAAAAAGTTTTGTTTTTTTTCCCCATGAAACTAGTGAGATGGGGAAGGAGTGTGTTTATTGATTAAATATAGCATAAAAGACAGACAGATGACAAATTGTATCATCAATCAAACGTCACAGTTAGTCAGATATTTGACTGATGTGTGTGTAAATGAAATCTTCTTCACCATCCTGTATTTTGTAGTCCAGTAGACAGTTTAGGGCATCCCTGAAGATTTTGCAACCAGCTTCCTCCACTCCTCATATGGCTGTGAACATTGGTTTCTTGCACTTTAATGACTGTCAAAAGTGTCTTAAAATTTTTTCTTTTTTTTCCAACATTTTTTCTCCGTTTTCTTTTTTTTTTTGAAGGGGTTGGGGGGGAGGGGGGTTGTTTTTTTTTTTTTGGGGGGAGGGGGGTTGTTAAAGTTTTTTAAAGGGTTTTTTGGATGAGTAAAATGTGAAGTGTTGGTGTGGGTGTTGGTGTTGCAGATGGGTGATGCAATATCTTACCCCGGACCAGCACGACCGAGCCAGCATTCTTCTGCTGAAGCTGGAAAAGTTTGGCCCCGTCTCCATCAAGTACAGTGAATACGATTGGTCCATCAACGCCTCCTGACTTGAAACCACCACTCCCGTTGGCTGAGCAGGCCTTGTCACGTGAAGCGAAGAAGGTGCTTGCGGAAAGTACAGTGGCGTGTCTTTGGTCGCGAAATCAAAACCGTAGTAGAAAAAAACAACACCACACACACTCACACACACACACACACACACACACACACGCATACATGCTGATGTTGGGGGGGATTTGTGTTGTTTGTTACTCATTATGCATCCCATCAATTTGCCAGGCACAGACTGAGTTGATGAGGAATCTGTTACTTTGTGCTTGAGGACTACCTAGTTGGGTGAGAGGCTGTGTGTGTTGTGTTGGCCTGTCTTTCAACGCTCTGCAATTTTCAGTCATTGTCGTTGTCGATGTCGTTGCGTGTTGGCGAGATCCCATGTGACGCTGGTTTTGGTTTCTGTGAAGCTTCAGAGGGCGTAGTCTCACAGAGGTTACGGTGTTAGAAATATGGTAGAGGCTGGATGTCTGTGATGTTGGTGTCATAAGCTGAATTTTCAGTCGAGGCGTTGGATGTCTTTAGTCCAGTGACGTTTGTTTCTTAGTTAGACGTAGCAAAACAAGACTCTTCACAATAGGAGGAGCGGTACTGCATTTGTAAAATGCTGGATATTTAAAAAAAGAAACTGCTTGGAACTGCTTTGCAGTGACTATTTACCCTTATACACAACAGCTCTTTCCACACCTCCATTGAGTGTACTTTAGAACCCATCGCTGCCTGGAACTTTAAAAAAAAACTGTATATTTCCCTAACTTAACCTTTACTTCCTCATCTCCTCCAGAAATGTTATTCTTCTCCCCCCCCTCTCTCTCCATCCTTTCCCTATACTATTAATTCCCTCTCCTCTTTTCTCCTCTCCTTCTCTCTCTCTCTCTCTCCTCTCCCTCTCTCTCTCTCCTCTCTCTCTCCTCTCTCTCTCTTCTCTCTCTCTCTCTCTCTCTCTCTCTCTCTCTCTGTCTTTCTCTCTCTCACATACACACACGCACACACACACACACACACACACACACCCTGACAATCAATCACATCACCATTTTATGCGGTACTTTCGCAATCCAGATTAGGTTTCAAAAATCAAGGGAGAACATCAACTGACGATCCGAAACTCATTTAGTGAAGGCAAGTCTTTCCTCATCTGTTCATTCATGTGTTTATTCCTTTATTTCGAGGATAAGCATTCATGTGCTGTGGGGGGCTGGTTTTTGTTATTTTTGTTATTTTTTTACATCATTTTCCCCAATCTATATCCATATCAGTTATCAGATAGGTTTAGCTGTACATCTGGGCTTGGTAATATTATTGTTTATTGCGTTGATATGAACGCTCACTGTATATCGGGGCTTCATAATATTATTGTTTATTGCGTTGATACAAACGCTGAGCAAATCTCTACAGCCTTGTCTTTGCTTTAATAACAGGATCGCTATGCATCTGTTGTTGAATCCAGTGTGAAATGATGCGAAAGGTAGATGCGTCGGAAGTGGAATATTACTGTGTATTTGTGTGTGTGTATGTTTTAGTCTAAAGCATATCGACAGTGGAATATTAGTTTACGTGGATTTTTGTTGTGCAATCATTGTTGCTTTTGATCATTCTCAGGCTGACGTGTGAATGTTTATATTTTGTTGTTATGGGGTTGCTTTGATATGTGTGTGTATGTATGTATGTATGTATTATTGTATATATATATATATATATATATATATATATATATCAATATCCATTAGAACAAATCAAAGATGATGGGCTGGGTTAATTTTGTGAATTGTTGGATGTGGGTTTTTTTCATGTTTTTGCTTTTATGTCAGTTTTTTTTCTCTCTTCTTCTTCTCTTCTTCCATGTTGAAAAAGAAAACCAAAAAACAAACAAAATGAAAGAATCAGGGATTAGTTTAAAAATGTCACGATAAAACGTCTGCCTTTTGTTGCATTTGTTTTCTTCTTTTTGGTCTGGGGTTTTGTTGTTGTTGTTGTTATTATGCTGTAGCGTGAGTCGTTAAAGTATTAGAATTATGGCTTTTGTTGTTGCTTTTTTAAAGTTGTTTTTTTTTATAGATTGTAACAAATTCAGCAGGAGTGCGAAACATCAGTTAATTACCTTTTTAACAGCAAAAAATGACCACGCAAAAGATATAATGAGATGACTGGATAAGGTGGGGGGCGGGGTGTTATAAATACCGGCGTCTGCATTACCCAAAAGTTCGTAAATTTTCTCATCAGAAGTATGTGTGTGATGGAATTGGTAGGCAACTAAAACAAGAGTTAGTAGTAACAGTGTGGTGTTGATGTAATGTTAGTGTGTTGGTGTTGAGTGATTAGGTGTGGTGGTTGATGTGATGTTAGTGTGGTGGTGTGATGTGATGTGAGTGTTTAGTGTGTGTGTGGTGGTGTTGATGTGATGTTAGTGTGGTGGTGTGATTGATGTTAGGGGGTGGTGTTAGGGATGTGTGTGGTGGTGTTAATGTGATGTGTTGTTAATGAACTATTACTGTATTGTCAATGTGTAGTTCGTGTGTAGTTGACATGTTTCTAGTGTATGACAAGTGTGGTGTTGTTAATATCTGTCATGGTGTTTTGTCAATGTGACGTTTGTTTTTAAGCTTGCAGTGTTAGATGATGAGGCTGCCTATCTGTAGGGATGGTTATCCCCCTTCAACCATCGGGATTCCTGAACTTGTTTAATTTTATGGTATGTAACTGCCACTTTTTGTTACATCACAATCTCACCCTCATCCTCCTGTGTTTCCCTCACGTCTTCATGGCCTGTACAGCCTTCACTGGTCGTTTCTGGACATGAGGAACCAAAAAGGGAAAACAAGAGAGAGAAGAGTGGATGTCACTGTAAATTCCTCATTTGTGACACTCCACCACGAAATGAGTCGCTCTGCATCTGACCCACTTTTCCGCTAGGAGCCATTTTAGGCAGGTGGAGGTCAGGTTGTCGATTTTGAGATTTTGATTGATTATATAACTACAGCCATTATTCTACCTTGTACTGAAATATCAAGGCATAATTTTGCTTCCTTTTGCTTTTAAACCGTGTTTTGAAAATACCCAAGCCCTCATTCTGACCATCTGTTAGGATGCTGAACTTGTCAGTTTCTCATTTTGTCACGTCCTGCAGTGTTTCATTTCAATTTGTAATAGCTTTTCACAGAATTGTCCGATTTTCAATCTGTTTTTTGTATTGAGTAGCCTGTTTATTGCAGATCAACAACATGTCAGTAACTTAAAATTTACCTCTGGTGCATTGCAACTCTTTACATGGTGGAGCGTCATATTTTATTGTTCAGATGTGATGCTGCATTTTCTGTTCTTTGCACTTGTGTGTGGGGGGAGGGGGGAGAGCCTTGATTATGATGGGTACCAGTTCTTGTCGGAAGTTGGGTTTTTTCCGACCGAATCGGCCAGGTTTGTCTGAAATACTCCGCCATCGACATCGAATGTAGTGTGTGGCTGGTTAGTTGGTCGTTTAGCTGGATTTGTGTGTTTGTTTTGTGTTTCTTTCTTTTTAGATTTTTCCAGGGACTTTTGAGGCAAATTGGCGTACACTGTCTGTGGGTGTAGTGATAGTGTAGGTTGTGTGCAAATGTGGAGTGGGTTTGTGAGGGTGTGAAAGAAATGGAGGAGGAAAATGGCATTTTTGGGGACTGTTGAACGATTATCGCTGTACTTGATGTGACTGGTTCAGCTTTGCCTTCTGCCCCAGTTTTGTATTTGTCTTTTTTTTTTACTGTAGACTGTGGGATCATCTTGGCACATAGAGGAAAAACAAACTGGGGTTGTGTCTATAGGATTTAGACTTGTGTGGTTTGTTTTGTGAAAAATAGGTCTGAATAGTTTGTTCTCTGAAGAATGTCAGAAATCTACGTGTGTCGCAAGCATAGCTGAAAACAATCAACATGTGTTTGCATTAAGGGTTTTGTGGTTTTTGTTTTTTGTTTTTTTGCTTTCTTAGTTGGTTAGTCTTTTTTTACAGTGTTGTATATAAAATTTATATATATATAGATATATATATATATATAGTGGTGGGTTCTTTCTTTTCATTTAAAAATAGCTTTTGTGGTATAGTTGTAGACAGCTTAGACCAGATGTACAGAAATCGGCACATAGTGACAGCTAATTAATGCAAATGCATTTTTTTTTTTTTTGTAGACAGAAATAACATAGTTGTGCTTTAAACAAGAAAAAAAAGATTGACAAATGAATGATTTGGTTTGTACATAGCAGATGTTAATTTATTATTCTAGAGAAACTTCACGTGCGATTCTAAAGCCTTGCTTGTCCATTGGTGGCTTTTTTTTGTTTGTTTGTTTGCTTTGTTCGTTTGTGGTTTTTTCCCAGAGCTATTGATGATTGATGCTGTGAAGTCTGTTTTAGATCGGATTTAAATTCACCATCCTTTTTTTTTTTTTTAAACAAAAGATGTCTGGATAGTAAAGGGCTGAAGGTCCATGAGATTGCTGGTTTTCTGAGGCATGCTTGAAAAGCATAACCCCCCCCCCCCAAAAAAAAAAAAAAAAACCCACAAAAACAACCAAAAAAACCAAATTTTTTTTAAAAGAAAGGAAGCAGAATCATCATCATATCTGTGTACACAGGTTTTCAACCCCGTGAGCACTTTCTAGGTAGGTACAGAAATTTTCACCAAACTGATGTAACTAACCCTGGTCGTGGCATTTTGGCATGTGAAACCATTTTGGCATGTGAAACCATTTTGGCATGTGAAACCATTAATTCTTACCCTGCTAAAAAAAAAAAAAAAGGCAGCCATACTCTGACTTGGCAAAAATGAGTCAAGAAAAGGCACAGGGATACAGCACTGTCAAAAACACCACTCTGTCCATTCGTGGCTGTTGTGTGTGAGAGTCAGCTTTGTGGGGTGCACCTACCATGGACTTGTCCACCCGTTTAAAAAAAAGAAGTTAAAAATAGCTCCAGACAAAGACTCGTTCCAAAAATTGTGCAAACAATACGTATGCTTCCTCGCAAACCGAATTCTGAAAATCCTCTCCACCACCACTCCCCTATTAAGCCTCTGTTGAGGTAAAAAAAGCCCAAAAAAAACCCCTGCTGTGTTAAATATTTGAGGCTGTGTGCTGCAGAACTGTCCGGTGTGTCGGTGCTATGAGAACGAACGTTATTGTCAGAAACGGGTGTGTTTTCGCTGCATTTGGTCTTGCCTTCAACAGTCCCTTTTTTTTCTCTTTTTTTCTCTGTGTGTTGATTTTACCAGATTTAAAGTCCGCTCAGAAGATCTCTGGAGCTGTGCCCAGTATAAGAAAAGATCTCTGGAGCTGTGCCCAGTATAAGAAAAGATCTCTGGAGCTGTGCCCAGTATAAGAAAAGATCTCTGGAGCTGTGCCCAGTATAAGAAAAGATCTCTGGAGCTGTGCCCAGTATAAGTACCCCAGCTGTCAGTTTCCTCCACTTTCAGCTGCTCTCAGCCGCTACCCATCCCAGCTGGTGCTGATTACAGCAGGAACTGACTGACCACACTTGGACTTGGTAAAAGGAAGGGACGCGCTAGAGTTAGGGCTCTTTGACTGAGTGATGTTGGATTTGCCCACTGTGGTACCCCAACTTTCTGGGAACTCTGGTTAAAAGAAAAATCCAGATTGGAATGTGACAAAGAGACACAGTGAAGTCTTTGTTTCGCTGGGTTTTTTTCTTCTTCTTCGTCTCCACCACGTATACTCAAAACTAGAGCATGGCTTTTGTGGAGGTGAATACAAAATGGATTATGAAGAGAAGACTTGGTGGTGTTCATTGTTCATTGTACAGGTGTGAGGACAGGGAGACAGGGAAGTGAAGAACGAAGCTTAAGGATCGTCTCAGGTTGTTTTGGAAAAACAGCTTTTACCACATTCTCTACCCCACCCCTCCAAAAAACAACCCCAAAACAACAACAAAACCAACAAAAAACAGACACACACAGAGAAAATCTCCAACCCTAGACCCAAAAGCTCCCAAAGCAAAACAAGACAACAGGTGTAAACAACAACAACAACAAATAAACAAAAGTTTAAAAACCACCCCAGACCAGTATTACTTGTCACAAGTGGAATAAAAACCTAAAGCCACATGAGTTCCTGAACTTGGACCACAAAAGAGATTGTTTTCTAGAATGTTCTGCCATTAGTATCTGTTTCCTGGAATATTCTGCCATTAGTATCTGTTTCCTAGAATATTCTGCCATTAGTATCTGTTTTCTAGAATATTCTGCCATTAGTATCTGTTTTCTAGAATATTCTGCCATTAGTATCTGTTTTCTAGAATGTTCTGCCATTAGTATCTGTTTTCTAGAATATTCTGCCATTAGTATCTGTTTTCTAGAATATTCTGCCATTAGTATCTGTTTTCTAGAATATTCTGCCATTAGTATCTGTTTTCTAGAATGTTCTGCCATTAGTATCTGTTTTCTAGAAAATTCCGTCAGTAGGTATCTGTCATATCTGTTGGTCACATAGTATGTGATGAAGAGAGACACCAGGTATGGATGATACAGCTGTGTTCATTGTTCATGTTCATTTTGTTGGAAAACTGGATGAATTAAAACACACCCACACAAGTCAAGTCAAGTCGGAAACACTTTAATCATCCCATGAAGGGCAATTACAATACTGACAAGGCAGATTGATACGCATCATTATCTCGAAAGACACAAAAAAAGCTACCTTTCATATTGGTTAAAACAGTCCAAAAAACTTCAAATAAAAATGTCACAAACACACTCACACACACATACACACACACACACACACACACACACCAATTGGGAACACAATGTTATAAAAACCATTGACCCATTGACTAGAAAGACATAAACTTGTTATTTAGGCACAGAAGTTCACTCAATGCAGCCTGTGTTCAGAATCATTGCCTGAATATTGTTGTCTGCTTTCAACATTCGTTTTGGGGCTTCCAGTCAGGTCACATCATGAATCTGTGGGCAATGTCCTCATTTTCCTCCCACCATCATAAGAAACAAAGTGACCCCAACTTAGATAACATTGTTTAGTGACTTGATTTTATTTATTTTATTCTTTTTTATCGAGGATAATGGAATAAGCACTCGTGTGCTTTTTTTTCATCCAGTCCCACCGGCACACAATGGCCTACTCTTCCAAAAAGCGGAACATGTTTTAACGTGTGTGCAAGATGTTCTGCGTGCGTTTGCACACAGGACCTTGGTTTATAGTCTCATCTGAAGGACTTTTGGAGAGAGTGGAGTCAGCACTGATGTTAACTCCAGAGGCAAAATCGAACCGGGGTCAGCAGATCGCAAATACATCACTCTAACCACAAGGCTATCCCGTTCCCATTAGATATCAATGTTATGTTGATAACATTGTTATGTGACTTAGAAACGAATGTTATATTCATGTACCTATGGTTTTGTCTGTGGGTGGGATAAATAGGAGATATTGTGGAATTGTGTCTATCAGAAATTTGTTTTACTGAGGCGTTGTGGCCATCACTCGATCGATCATTCATCCATTTATTCATTCATTCATTCATTCATTCATTCAACTCCTGAACTGTGATCATACTTTCTCTTTTTTTTTTCCACAGCTGATAAATTGTGATTGTTGAATTGTTGAGCTGATATATTGTGATCATGATTGAATGGTAGATTAAAAATTTATTTTTTGTGAGAAGGATTAATTTTTGTTTGTTCGTTTGTCTCATCAATTTTTGACTGCTATTGGGGAACATTGTGATTATGATTGATTCTTAGATTAAAATTTTGTGAGAAAGATTGATTTTGTGTGTGTGTGTTTGTTTTGTCTGATAAATTTTTGACTGCTATATGGTGGGGATGGGGTGGGGTGTTCCTGAAAAAGTGGCTGGTGTTCTTGATTTTGTGAGTGTCTTTACAAACATACATTTGTTGAAGACTTTTTTTTCATTCTTGTGTCAGTAGACTTTGTTTAGGGGAAAAAAAGTGTGTATGCATGTATGTGTGTGTGCGTATGTGCGCGCTCGTGAATAAATTCCATTTGTGTGTCCTATGCATTTTCCATGGCATTCCTATTGGCTTTGTTACTCCAATTTTGTTTTAGACTTTATTTTATTTATTTGTACTGATGGTTTGACTTCTCGTGGGGCATATTGTGGATGATGAGGTGTCAGCCTTAAAAGTGTTGTGTTTGTGAATCATCATAGAGCCCCAGTGAAATTTTCCGGTGTAGGGCCTGTGTCAACCAGCCACTGTCACCATGCAGAACGCTAAAAGCCTTGCAGCGGGTGTAGATAAGATGTCGTTGTTGTGCGTTCCCCAGCTTAACACTCTGGGGGTCACCCAGAACATGCCACACTCTGACTCACTCATCATCCCACCTGGGAATCACTGTGAGATAGGAAGTACACTGAATGAGACATTTGTTTGTGTGTATGACTGTTTTTCAAGTACCTCACCATACAGGCAGCCATACTCCAACTTCAGAGGATTTTTTTTTTCTCCTGTAAAGGAGAGTGCAGGTTGTTATGTGAAGAGCTTGTCATGGCTGAAGGCAATCTCAACACAACATTTCACACCATAACAACATTTCAGTGCAGGCCTTGGCAAATAGCTGACATCAATAACTGACACAGCTTTTGGCCCGGGCCAAAAATGAGATGTGGCCTTCAGCCCACAACAAGTCACAGTGCACCTCAGGTCAGTGTTCAGTTGTTAGCATGTCGTTCATTCGCCTTTATCAAACATTGTCAATACAAGCAAACAGATTGAAAACCAGACAGTGCTGTGAAAAATGATTACAAATCGCTTGACACCAGTAACTCTACAAAATTCTTTCAGACAGCAACTGCCGTTTTCTGTTAATATGAGCTGCTGTTAAGCGCCTGACAAGTCAGGCCCAGCACCTGGCCCGACTCTGGGCAAGGGAGAGAACTGCTATCTTTTAAGTCTTTCTGGAGAAAAGAAGGCAGGCAGGAGTATTGTCAGACCAGGAAGGCAGAAAACAGACAAGAAGGAGGAGGTGACGGGAAGAAAAAGGAACGAGGCAGAAACAAAGAGAGGGATAGAAAAGAAGGAATTCCCAGCACAGAATTTCCAGCTAGTTTCTTTTTTTTTCATTCATACAGAAGTAAGACTCCACTGGCAGTGGACCTCAGCATTTCCAGAAGGTGGATACACTATTTATAGTAACAGTGGTGGTGGTGGGGAGGGGGGGTTGTCAAAATGAGAAATTGACAAGTTTTGCACTGTAATGGAAGTGGTAAGCTGGGGAATAATGCTCAACAACAACAAAAAGTGTTAAGTAGATCTCTAGAAGTTACAAATTGTAGAGTTTTTGTTGGTTGGTTGGTTGGTTGGTTGTTGTTGTTTTGGGTTTTTTAAAAATATAAATGTAACACAGTCAGTTATAACATTGTTTGCGTGTTTACGCTCTTGTCCATTGTCGGCATTGCATTCTCCATTGTGTTCAGAGACTGTCAGGTCTGACTGTGGTTTTCTTCATTAGTTTGGTGTGTGTGTGTTGGTGTGTGTGTGTGTGTGTGTGCTCTGTGTGTGTGTGTGTGTGTGTGCTCTGTGTGTGTGTGTGGTGTATGTGTGTGCGTGGTGTGTGTTGTGTGTGTGGTGTGTGTGTGGTGTGTGTCAAAGTTAAAGTCAAGTCAAACTTTTATTTTCAGATGGTACATTGAATAAGCAGTGTGTTTGTGTGCTGTGTGTGTTTGTGTGATATCTTCAGTTTAACGTCGATTCACATCTAGTGATTTTAGACAAAACCAAACAAAAACCAAAAAAATCTCAACACAAAAAATTGAACTTTAGCTGAAAACAATGTCAGATAACAAAATTGAAATATAAAACATAACTTGAACAAACCACAAATACTGAATTATCGGACTTCTTATTAGCGCTAACACAATGTCCAACAATGCGATGGTTCAGACAAATACTGATCCTGTGATAGATTAGGTACAGCAGGTAAACATGCTTTTGGATGTCCACAATGAAGAACATGACTAGTGAGTGTTGTGTGTATGTATGTGTTTGTGTGTGTAATTATATATATATATTTTGTTGTTGTTGCTGGATATCATTCTTATATACAAATTGAGACTATTGTATATAAAGCATGTGTGGGTTTTTTGTTTTGTTTTTAATGAGTTGCAGTACTAATATGAATGACACAATTAACTAAAAGTAACATGTTAATTAAAATTTTCTGCTGTTCAGCTGTTGCATTTTCGTGAAGTTCATATCTTAATTTTTAATTCATCTGAAATTCTGAGGTGGTTGGGTATGCAGTATAATTACAATGATTTTTATGGACTGATTTTGGTTTAAATAATGATTGGTACCAAATTTTCATAAAACAAAAGAAAATGAGCATAAAGCATCACCTACGCTGTTTTTGATGTGTATTTCTTTGCTTAGACTATTTCTTATTGGAAAGCAATGCACGCACACACACACACACATATATATATATATAATTTTATGTATGTATATATGGTGCATGTGTTTGCGATACGGTGCATGTGTTTGCGTGTATGTCCAAATTAAACTGAAAATGAAATATATATTCTTTTGTTCTACCTATTCTCGTCTGTTTAGTTATTTAGATTTTTTTTGGTGGGTGTGGTGCTTATTTCGCTTTGTTTCAAAACTATGTATTAACTGTCCCACAACATGTTTCCTGCCAAAAAAAACCCAACCAACCCCAATATTGTACGAGACCGAGAGAAGAAAAATAACATGTTAATTTGGAAAGAATTGCATGATTTTTTATATATTTTGATATGCAGTTTTGCCTCGGTACACCATCTTTTTAAAAAAATCGTTCTTGGCAGAAAGCCTATATTCTGATTCTGTCGATAAAACCAAAAATGCTGGAGAGGGGAGAGACAGACAACAGAGAATGGGTTTACAATTTTTTAAATTTATTTATTTTATTTTATACCACTTTTAAGTCATGGCAGATTTCTCTGCGTGAAATTCAGGCCGCTCTCCCTGGGGAGAGAGCGCGTGGTTGCAAGGTGTGGTTTAGGAGAAGCAGTGAGATTCACGCCATTACTCTACAGGAGGTGTGGATGTGTGTGTATCTTCAATGCAGCCAAAGAAAGATGACAAAGGTCACAGATTATACTATTTGCTTCGAGAGACAGCGTGGAGCATCGGCGCATCTGTAACACACAGACTGAATCAAGAGTGGATTGGCGTAGCGTGGAAATCCGCCTTGCAGACATATCACGTAAACAGAAGAGGTTGGTAGGTCAAACTTTGGTCCCTTCTTCTTTGCCTTTCTGAAAATGGGGTTGTGGTTTTTTCTCTCCATTTCTGATTAATTATATTCATGTGGATCTCTTTTAACGTGGGGAAGAGAAATGTCTTTTTTTTTAATTGAAAAAAAAAAATTATTGGTCATTGTCCAAACTGTGAATAAAAGTTGACGGACGCTGTAGCCGAGTGGTCAAGACCGTTCCACTTCAATCCCCTGGGTCCATGAAGTTGGGGTTCGAATCACGGCAGCTTCTCGTGAATGAAGGGTGGGGATTATTATGATCTCCTGGGTCAGTTTCAAGTGCAGTCCTGCCAGTGGCTTAATTCCCTTCGTGTATATACACATGCAGAAGATCAAATATGTTTGTTGAAGATCCTGTAATTCATGTCAGTGTTTGGTGGGTTACGGAAACATGAACATACCCAGCATGCAACCTGTACAAATGAGCTGCTCTGAAGTTGGAATGTGTCAGCTGAGGCCAGCAGGCAGAACCTGCTGTAAAGTCACAAGCATGGGAGAAGACCAGACACTGTTCACCCCACCGGTAAGAAATGCAGAGAGAGGGAGAGAGTAAAGAAAAGTAATTGAGATTGATTTACGCCAAAGAGATTTTTGTCGGTTTTTGCTGTTTTGTAAAAGAAAAAATGTCACTACGCCTTTCATAAATTTCTTTCTGATTAATAATTGGATTTTCTGTTTATCTGTTGGAGTTGGATTATTATATGATTGGCTGTTACTCCATGTTATTCCATCATTGGCTGGGTTATTTGTCACTGGCTGTTGGATTTTTTATCATTTAAATTTTTTTTTTTTCCAGATTAGCTGTTTTTCAACTGGCTGGGTTTTTTTGGGGGTATTGGCGTTTTTTCAATATTGGCTGTTAACTCTACCATCTTTAGTGTTTTATTCTAGGGCTGGGTCGTGGCGGTGTTGGTAGAGTAAACCTCTTCATCCAGTGGCAAAGAAAGTCATTGCCGTTGCCTCAGTTTTCAGGATTGGACATTCGTCTTCCCATTTTCAAGATGAGGGGATTTTTGGGGGTTTTTTTTACACCTGTATGTTAAACATGAACTCTTGTGTCTTCTTCTTCTTTGACCGTATGTGGTCTGAGCACCTCTCTCTCTCACTCACTTGCTATTTCTCTCTCTCTCTCCCTCCGTCTCTCTCTGCCTGTCTCTCTGTCTGTCTCTCTGTAGTTGAAGATCAGCTTGTCTTCACATTGTATAAAGATTATCCTGAACAGGTCTGTGTTCTATGTCTTCCTTTGGTCAGAGCAACTCGAAATTTCTAGTCCTTGTATGAATGAATCCATTGATGCTTTTGCATACCATTAGAATCAAGGTTCTTTTTTTCTTTCACGATCTGTTTCAAATGTTTTCATTTTGTAAACAGCGTTGCTTATGTGAAGTGGATTCTGATAATATGAATTTAATGTGAAAGAGCCTATTGGTGTTATCTCAGTTAATATGAAGGTGGGAATGTATATTTTCGCTGCTTTTTTCTTTTCTTTTCTTCTTCCATTCCAGATTTGCTGGCTGTTGCGGTAGAGGGATCACAGCATTGCAGGCATGCTGCTGGGATTAAGAACCGAAGAATGAAAATGTCGTCTGTTGTCAGCCACCTACCTGTGGTGTTTTGACAGCAGCAGGACAGACAAAGAGTTTGGGTTTTTTTGTAGGTCAGATCACTTGTTATTGTCAGACAGCATGAGGAGATCAACGAGTAAGGATGAAAATGTGAATCGTTTGCACCTAGTGTGTGTTGACAGCAGCAGGACAGACAAATGTTTGGTTTCACAAGTCAGATGTTCATTCCTTGTGTGAGACCTGTGATTGAGATACATTGTAGGCTAGGCGTCTGTTTTTGTAGAGTTTCTTTAGTGCTTTGTGGAGGATAAGCATCTGTATTTTGAATCGGAATAAGTTGCAGGCCTGCAGTCACAATATGGCGACACACTTAAAAGGCGACGGGGGAACCTCGCTGTACTTTTGAAAAGAAAGAAAAAAATTTTTGCTTAGGAATTTCTTCAGACGGTTTGGAAGTTGATTTAATGCGTGATGCCCTGGTCTGTGCCGTACCTTCCATTCTGTGGGTGGACCCTAGGTGCGATCTGATAAAAAGTGCCTTCCTCTGTCCCTCGATCTGTCTAGGAATGAAAAAGAAAGAAAAATGCTTTGCTTCCAGTTGTGCCTCTCAATTTGAAAAATTGTTGAAGGCTGAGTGCTATGCGTGGTTGCTTGCGTATGCCGTTCTCCTCTGCTGATCCCTAGGCTTGGTGGTCCTAGTGTGGGTTGCCTGTTCTGTATGTGCTTGTTTGAGGAAACCTGTGAGTTAGAAATCCATTATGTAATGTCAATTAGGCTTTAATAGGAAAATATTATATTATAGTGTTTCCAAGATATCCTCTTGCTTTCCAAGAATGTGGGGGGACAGTACACTGCAGTCAGTCTTCTAACAGTGTTATGGTCGCCATTTTTTCTGAAAAAATTCCAACAAAACGTAGATGATTCTTTACAAAGTTAAAACTTGCGAGTCATTTAATGCACTAAAATAAAAAATGTTACCATTACAAGTCAAACTAAGATTAATTCGATTGCGGAAGACACAAGATGCGGAATTTTTTTTTTCAAATCTAAAACCTTGAGAGCTAAATCCAGCCTTGAATTTCACTTCAGAATGAAAACAGAATCAGCGAAGTTTTGTTGATTTAAAGAGCGGTTTGCCAACACATTCACTCACCCGTTGTTCCAGAAAATCAGCAACAAATGTCCCACATGGGGTGACCCTGGAGGGTGTTAATTCAGCCCTCCTAACTCTCCAACACATTCCCATGAATGGCAACAGACATGGTACATCAGGGGATGACGGTTCGATTCCTGTAACTCTCTGTCACATCACAGGCTCTCTCTCTATCACACCACTGTCATGTCTTCTTATCATTTATTTGGTGCTTGTAAAACCTAGTCCTTTGTTCTAAAGTTTTTTTTTGTACAGAAGCTGATCTTTTTTTCAGTCTCTCTCAAGTTTCTTTGGAAGAGTTATGTACAAACAATAAGTTTGGGTGTTTTTTGTTTTTTTTAAATGCATACTGGCCTGAAACAGTCAAAAGTTTTCACAAGATGATTTCAGAATGCTGGCCCCATGCTGTGTGTGTGTGTGTGTGTGTGTGTGTGTGCAAGACGTCACTGTTGGACTTCAGCTCGGATGGGCGGTTCTCACATGGAGCTCTCTAGAGAAACGTTTTTTTTCTCATCTCGCTTCGCCATCATTCCTGATCTTCTTGCAGCGAAAGTGTCTGTGATTGGCTCTGTTGTTGTCAGCGAGTCATTGGTTGTGCGAGTGTGTGGGTTTGTTGCTGTTTTTTATGGAGGGGGAGGTGGGGTTGTGGGTGGGAGGGCGAGTGAGATTCTCTGGTGTATGAGATTGCTCTTGCTTTTTTTGTTTTTGAGGACGTGTGTGTGTGGTTCTTTTTTTAAGTTTTGGTTTGCCCAATTACTTACAAACATCCCTGATTTACAACACGTGCATCTATTTTTACAAAAGGCTGATCTTTTTATTTATGTGGGTTTTTGTTTTCTTTTCAATTTTATTTTGTTTCTGTTGAAATTAGAGTCATGGGGACGGACAGGCAAAAGGTTTTGTTTGCTCCATTTTACATTGTGAAGGCAAAAAATGGCATGTATGTGCGCCGATTCTTTTTGTGTGTGTGTGTGTGTTTGTTTTGTTATTTGGTCAGTTGTTGAATTGGAGGCAGAAGAGATGAAGAAAGAAACTGTCAATGTAACATACTGATGGAACATTTTGCTTGAACATAGACGGCTTTTTCGATGATGTATTTACAGTGTGGGTTTTGGGGGGGGTTTTTTGGATGAGGATTTTTCCAATTTTGCATCAGAGTTCTTGTTTTTTTTTTTAACAAAAAATCTGTATAGGGGTTTAACTTTTTCATTGATGGCGTCAACATCTTTGTTCATGTGACTTAAATGGCTCACGAATGGTGTGGCAGAGAGGTGACTTGCTAGGATGACATCACGAGACCTGCACTCTCCTTCGATGGGTAAACAGTCGCCCACTGATGTCAAAGCCCAGTAGAAAATGTATGAACATCCCCTACCTCCACCCCCCTCAACACCCGTTTTTGCTACCGTTCTGTTATCACATTTCAAAATCCATGGCTTGACTGACGTTACTGGATGGCCATGTTGTTCTATTGTGTTTGTCCCATCAACATCATTTATGCAATATCTCCTCTGTAAGCAGCCGTTGCTTTGGGGAATTACAGAATTCAGCGTGGCCTGGTCACTGCTTTCTTTCTTCTTTTTTTTAACAGTAAGTTTGGGGGGTTTTTTGGTTTTGTTTTTTGTTGGTTTTTTTTTGGGAGGGTGGGATGTTAGATACTAAAGTGTGTGTCTGTGTGTTCAGAAAGTTAGTGACTGTAACAAGAAACGAGTCAACAGATTTTATAAGATGCTCCTTTACCTTCCCCTCTCCATTTTTTGTTTTATAATTGTGTGCTGTATTATGTAAAATAACGTAAAAAATTTCCTGTTTTTCCCCTTCCTCTTTTTGCATGGGAAGTCTCTTTTATATGCATGTTTTCCCTTGTATATATTTGGGGAGTGGGGGGGGGGTGTTAAGATAATGACTCCCACCCCCATCCTGGACTGATTTTATGCACAGAAGTAACGAAGAAATGTTGACTACTTCATTTTCCTAAACAAAGCTGTGCCCTGCTGCTTATGTTTGGCCATGTTTAGTTCAAATTGAACCATTGTCATCATCAAGTTTCAAATTTAACCGTTGTCATTCTCAAGTTTCAAATTTAACCGTTGTCATTCTCAAGTTTCAAATTTAACCGTTGTCATCCTAAAGTTTCAAATTTAACCATTGCCATGCTAAAATTTAAATTTGCGCTTTTATCTGTTTTTGCAAGATATAGCGCTCTATAAATTCCATTATATTATTATTAAAGTTTCAAATTTAACCATTGTCATCTTAAAGTTTCAAATTTAACCATTGTCATCCTAAAGTTTTGAATTTAACCATTGTCATCCTAAAGTTTTGAATTTAACCATTGTCACCCTAAAGCTAACAAGCGTTTTCTCTGTTGCACACTTCCCCCATCAAAATCCTCATCTTCCTGCAATATCTCACCATGTCTGGCAGGAAGATGTCCCCAAAGCCAGCAGGTGCACACACACACTGATCAGAATCTCTACACTGTCAATACTTGAAACTGCAACCCTAAAACAATGGGCAGGCTTCTGATTGTGTTTTTTGGGTTTGGTATGTTCCCCGGGGATGGGATAGCTCAGTGGTCGGAGCACTCGCTTTCCCCCAGCCAAGTTAAGCAGCGTCGAGCGTGGTTACCAGTTGGATGGGTGACCGTTTGTGCGCCTTGGCTTCAGTACAGTTCCCCCAGTTCACCCAGCTGTAAATGGGTACCTGCCCTCTTTAGGGTCAGGGAAGGTAAAGCAGCCAGGGAGAGGAGATGGGCGCCGCCCTCAATATGCTGGCCCTAGAGAAGTGAGGTCTCTGGCGCCTCGCTCCCCTACAACCTTATAGGTTATGGGACTCCTTTACCTTTTACCTATGTTCCCCTGTCCTGTTCCCAATCTACTGTTTCCTGCAAAGATGTTCTAAAGTCTAAAAATGGGTTGGTCTGTCGAGTCCTGGTGCATTTTTACCCTGCCTTGTTCTGTTGCTGCATTGTATGAACATGATTTTTTTTAAACAATAAAGATAGCTTGCCAAGAGACGTGTCTTGTTGGATGATGTCTTAATATCACACTAGTGTGCAAGTGGGGTTTTTTGCTTGTTCTGTTTTCAACCGTCATGGCTTCTTTTGATATGCACAAATCTGTAACTTCTAAAAGAATAGTATTCAATTCATGGTGTAATTAATCAAATAAATCAATCTGCTACCAAAAGGAGATGCCTTTTAAAAAAAAGGGGGGGGGGGCATGCTGCTATGTGCGAATAGTTGCAGGCTGTGCTTTCTATCCCCCCCTACCATGTGCGTGTTAGTGGTTAATTAAATTCATCAACGGTACATTCTAGAACATTCCCTGCATCCCACCACAAAGTTTCAGACTTGTTGCGTGAAAACCATGAGACAGACACATGTGTGTGTGTGTGTGGTGGAAAAGTTCTGTGCCCACATTGGTCAGACCAATGCTGGCTGTGGTCATGATAGGAAGAATGAACGCCCATCGCTGATGTTGGCTGCAGTTGTAACAGGGTCAAGAAAGTCAAGTCACGGCAGATTTTTCTGCGTGAAATTCAAGCTGCTGTCCCTGAAAGAGCAATCACCACTCATGTTTTTGTTGGGGTTTTGTTTTGGTTTTTTGTTTGTTTGGGGTGTTGTTTTTGTTGTTGTTTTTTGGGGGGTCCCTGTTTGCATGTGTGGTTTGTTTCCCTATCAGAGTGGCTTTTTGCTACAGAATTTTGCCAGGGACAACTCTCTTGTTGCCGTGGGTTCTTTTACATACACTAAATGCATGTATCTCAGTTCACTGACTCATCTGAAGGGCTACAATCCAGTCCACCACTCAAGGTCTAGTGGATGGGGGGAAAGTTTCAGGCACAAACGGGAATCGAACTCAGACTTTTTGCTTTTTAGGCAAGTGCAGTACCTCTCCTATGCCCGTTTAACTTGGCCATGGCACACTTAAAAAAAAAAAAAAATGTCAATGCTGTCTCAGCAACTCAAGTTCAGTGAGAAGTCTAATCTTTCACACACACACAAACAGAGGCAGACACACACACACACAAAGAGGCAGACACACACACAAGCATGCACACAAGAGGCAGACATACACACACACACACACAAGCACGCACAAAGAGGCAGACATACACACACACACACACACACAAGCACGCACAAAGAGGCAGACATACCCATACACACAAGCATGCACACAGAGGCACACATACACACACAGAGGCAGACACACAAGCACGCACACAGAGGCAGATACACACACAGAGGAAGGCGCACACACACAGAGACAAAAGACAGAAACAGCACACAGAGGCAGACACACACATGCACACACACAGTCACACACACAGTCACACATGCACACACACAGTCACAAGGCAGAAACAGCAGGCGGTGAAAGTCGATCAGGGGACCAACCTCCTCTGACGGTATAATTAATATAATAATAATAATAATAAAGCACAGAGCTGTACACACAGAACAGAATAACGACAATGATGATGATATTACACTCACAAGTGGCAGTCCTCTGAACAAACAGTGAGTCACTTCACAAACTCGTACACCGTTGGAGTTTAAATAGGTCAGTCCATTTTTTAAAAAAAGGCATACACGACACTGCAGTAGTAGTGGTGGTAGTAGTAGTAGTACACTCTTGTCCAAACAGCAAGTATACCACGTAGTTGATGACCCAAGAAAAAAAGATCATTCATTAGAATTCTTGCAAATCATCATCATCATCATCATCTGTGAAAGGCTGCATATGTCTCCCAATCACACTGGTGTACATGTAGAAGATCAAATAAGCCACATCCACCTTCCTCTACCACAGACCAAAGAAACCAAGATAAAAAATAAAAAAAAGACACCTTCGCGTTAAAACTGACGCATTCTCCCGCCCCCCCTCCCCCTCCTTACCGCTCCTGCAATAAAAATTTTTAAAAAGTTCCCGACATTGAAAAAAACCCAAAATCTCCACATGATCCATTTGGTTACTTGCACATACGCGAGTCCTGCAACAATATAAAAGCAGCTGTACGATTGTGTCGACATTTCAAATCACTGATCTAGACCTCTCTCTTTTAAAAAAAGAAAAACAATCTATGAATGTTTTGCAAAGATTCTTCTTCCCAGAAGCAAAGAAACCAAGGGAGGGACAATTCTGGCAGTCACAGCAACCATCACCAGCGCTCTACAACTCTGGAAAATCAAACCAACTCTGGCACCAGATTTAAGGACACCATTACCTTTTTTTTACCTTCTGACTGACAAAGGGTCAAGACACTTGTCATAAGAGAGGGGGAAAAATTCAATATTAACAAAGTATAAAAAGTTATCATCAACCAACTAAAATGTAAGCAATATTAACAAAATAAAGTAATTTTTTTTTTTTTTAAAATCATCAACCAAACTAAAATGTAAATGATATAAACCAAACAAAAAAGTATCAATATTAACAAAACTAAAAAGAAATATCATCAACCAAACTAAAGCGTAAGCATAAGAAGATATAAAAAAAACTTGTACGAAAAAAACAAAGCATCAAGACAACATTTTCATGGCTAAAATTTATTTATTAAAAAAAAAAGAAAAGATTCTTTTAAAAACCCACAATATTTTCTGGCCCATTCCTGTAACTTTTCCTCTCACTGGCTGTAAACTCCATCATGGTGTTTTGTTGTTTTTTTCGCAGATGAACCAAGATAACGATGTTAACCTTCTCCCTATCGTTAAGGGAGATAACCCCTCTTTCCCACTACACGTGCACTGTGGACATTTGTATGTAACCCAGTAGTGGGTGATAGGGAGGGAAGGGTTAGAAGACGGTTGGTTACCTATAGCGAGTTACCCGTAGGGAAAAGGATAATGACGATAACTGGAGACCATAACTGCAGGATTCTGTAGCAAAGCCTTCTATCAGCTGGTGGGTAACTTAGTCTCCTCGCTTCAACCCAAGGAGTCTGTCTTTCTGTCGTCTGGCCTCCCTCCCTCCTCTTCTCTCCTAGTGACATGGTGACTACTGCACATCTTCAACGCTGCACAGATTTCTACACTATCCTATGGATCTATTCCACACACACCTCAAGAATCTTATACTT
Organism: Rapana venosa; assembly: GCA_028751875.1. Classification (NCBI taxonomy): domain Eukaryota; kingdom Metazoa; phylum Mollusca; class Gastropoda; order Neogastropoda; family Muricidae; genus Rapana; species Rapana venosa. Next base: position 52,979,570 of record CM054158.1, on the reverse strand, counting down.
CTGTATGAATCCTTCATACCTTCTTTGTGAACTTCTTTTGGTATGTTACTTATAAATAGGAAAATGAGTTTACAGGTTATGCATGATTTGTATTCAATTCGTGTTGTGTGTGTGTTGTGTGTGTGTGTGTGTGTGCATGCACTCATGTGCATGCATGCAAATAACAAAAACGATGCATGTTTCAAATCAACCTCTTTTCATTTTTTTAAACTAGTTTTCCTGTCCATACTCCCATTACTGGTTTACTCATTTGTTTTATTTGTATATATTCAAGATTTTTCACTCTTTCTTTCTCTCTGTCATAATTCTAACCTTCTCTATCAAAACGATGGATCACCCTCACAAGCAAGTACGCAAAATTCTGCATACGTATTTAACATCTGCACACAAGCGAGCACATGAGTACATTCGTGAGGCTCCATACATGCACGTTCACATTATACACAAACACACACCCCTGCTAAAAAAAAAACACCCATCAACCTCTGCGTAGCCAGATTTCTAAGTTCTGCGTCCATCAACCATCGGCTAAACTGATCAGTAATTTCTCTCCCCCCCCACTTTTTTTGGGGGGGGGTTAAATTTCTATTTGAAAAAAAAAATTTGGCAGATGAAATATACTCTATGTGTACAACTGCAATGAGAGAAATGGAAACTGAACATCTCAACAACAACAAAATCCTACCTTACATCTTTAAGATTAGTTTTTCTCAGGACTTACTTGGAAAAGAACCCCCCCCCCCCCACCACACCTCCCCCCCCCCCCTCCAAAATTTATTCTCACTTATAACTTTGAAGGCATATATTTATATATTTGAAAGAATACAGAGTTCACATTAACCAACCCAAGGTGCTCCTTCCTGTGTGTTTTTTTTTTTAATTTAACACTAAAAAGACATTCACCTGCCCAACAAAGTAAACTGTGAGGTCCTGGGTTCGATTCCCAGCCTGGCCCTTTCCAGTCAGACCCGTGTGCTTACGGACTTGCGCACAGGGGGGGGGAACGCTGCACATGCATAGCTCTCTCCCCACCGGTGCACCTCAGAGCTCTCTAACCAAGAAACAACAACAACAACGAAAACCCCAATTAACAACAAAAACTATTTTTAACACACAAAAAAAGGTTAAAACCTTGAACAGCATCCATGTGGTTAAAAAAAAAAACAGGACCAAAAAAAAAACCAAACACGGACAATAGTTGCTGTTACCACATCGAATCACACAGTCACTCCATATTAATAAATATTTACACGTTTACAGACAAGTACCTGTACTTTACCTTGATCATAATAAATATTTTTGGTGGCAGGCATAAAATTAAATGTACCATCCTCATAACATGATATATCCCAACTAATTTCAGCTGGCACGGAGTGGCCCTGATGGGTTTAACTGTCGGTTTTTTCCGAGTTATTTTTGGACAGGGTTGATAGACTTGAAAGCATAGCGCTGCACAGAACAAGGGGAAGGAACTGTTCTGTCAAGCTGTTGAGAAAGTGTGCAATTTCTTGAATTAGTCTGGGAAGCAAAAAAACAAAAAACAAAAAAACCCCAGGAGGTTGACATAAAAATAAAACCCTTAACTTAAAAAAACAAAACAAAAATCATACAAACAAAAATCCCCCAACCCCACCCCTGCCAAAAAAATAACCCTAACCAACCAAAACCACCACGCCAAACTACTCACCAAAACTAGGACAACACACGTCCCCCCAGCTAGACAAAGACAAAAGCTACAGACGATCTCCAACACCACAGTGGTCACTGCCTCGCTGACGTTAAAACAGACCGGGGCCTGGCATTTTAAATAAATGAAATTTCTCGTGTTCCTTACACCTGGAGAAGGACGGGCTCCACCAGACTGTTCCACTTGCCCACACCACACACTGCCCTGAAAAACCTCACACTGCAGTGCAGCGCCCCAGCGACTCCTCAAGGAGTTAAGACTGGAGAAGTCGAGACATCACAGCCATGTACCTGACTTCCAACGTCTATCCCACTTCTTTCTACTTCCCCAAACCTCCACAATGCATGGCGGGCACTTTCAAAAGAATAATGAACTTCTGGAAAAGAAACCAAAAAATAATTAAAAAAATTCATACACATCGCTTGCAAGACGACACCCAAACTATGACCAAAAACAGCACACTCTCACTTCAGCTGGTCAATTTCAAGACTTCAGCCAAAAGCGATCCGGTATCGTCACTCATTTGCTTGACTCTATATTTATTTATTTATTCATTTATTTATTTACACCACTTTAAGTCACGGCAGATTTCTCTGCGTGAAAATTCGGGCTGCTCTCCCTGGGGAGAGGTTGTCGCCACAAGAGCAGCGCCACCTATTATTTTTTTTATATTTTCCTGTCTGCAACTGTATTTGTTTCCCTATCAGAGTGGCTTTTTTCTAAGAATTTTGCCAGGGACAACTCTCTTGTTGCCATGGGTTCTTTTATGTGCACTAAAATAATTATGTGTAACACATGGGACCTCGGTTTATCGACTCAACCGAAAGACTAACGCCCAGACCACCACTCATGATCTAATGTATGGGGGAAAAGTTTTGGGTCCAAACGGGATTCGAACCACCGCATATTTCCGACCTGGACTTTTTGCTTTCTAGACAGGCGCATTACCTCTAGACCACCTCCTCCTTCCCAGACAGGGCACACCCACCTCCCTGTGACTGCCTTCCTGGGATAACTTAAGTGTTTCTGACTTGACTTGACCTCCCTGTGACTGCCTTCCTGGGATCATTAAAGTGTTTCTGACTTGACTTGACCTGACCTGACCTCCCTGTGAACGCACAGGACTGAGACTGCCGCAAGTGAATCTCCAACGACACACAGAACAACTACACCTGAATTACCAAACTCTAAATAAATCACTGCTCTCTTCTAGCTCCACTCCTGCTCCAGGGTAAACGGCCAGTAAAACTGAAACGGACCCGACAACAGTTACAATGACCCCATCCACATTTCCTGCAAGAGGAACTGCTTTGGGAGACTGACACATACCCAGCATGCAAGCTAGGGCTGGACGGGCTCCGCCAGTATCAGCTCTAGCTCAGTTTCTATAAATCTAAAACACACAGTTATCTGAAATCTTCTTTAAGATCAGAAAACATCTTGCCTACAGAGCTATAAAGAAAGATGGGGAGTGGGATAGCCTAGCGGTTAGAGCATTGCGCTCCTGATCCATCAACCCACGATCAAGTCCATCGCCTCTCCCTCACTGCTTTACCTTCCCCGACCCTAAAGAGGCAGGTACCCATTTACAGCTGCCTACCTACCATAAAGCCCAAGCCCAGGTCATACCAGAGCTGTCACCTCATTCAGTTTCATGAACTCACATAAATTACCATTCACCTCGTTCAAAATCAACAGCTGAAGCCTTCAAACATCGTTGACCTTGGGGGGAAAAGAATCTCATTGAATAAACACCATTCCTCAGTGATTCTAGTCTTAGGGCCAACAAGACCAGGCTGTGATGAGGACGCCGGCTATTCCCCAGGTTATGGAAAAGCGTTGATACAGATAGCCAACACTTCAAAGTAAGCAAAAATAGATTTACATGAAAAATGCCATACAGACAATAACACTGCAGAATGGACATCCTGTGCCCATCCAATCCAATCCAATCCAAATCCAATCCAATCCAATCCAATCCTGTTGGTTACAGCCCTGCTGACCACAGAGGCCGTATCGCCCAGGCGAGTTGTAAAAATTTCACCACTACCTGGTTGTCAGGACACAACAATTCAGGCAAAATGACACAACAAAAAAAAACATTTTGAAAGATTTTCTGGACCAAAAAAACACACAAAAAAAACAGACAAATGGACTGGGCAGGCCAAAAAAAAAGCAAAAAAAGCAAGAGAGTTGATAGTTTAAAGAAAAAGACAAAAAAAACAAAGAGAGTGACAGAAAAGAGGGAATTCCTGGCACAGAATTTCCAGAAGGATGACGTTTGTACTGAAAGATTCCCCAGCAGGGGAGGAGAAGAGTCAGTCTCCTGTATGATATATACTGATGAAGCAGACTACCATGACTGACTGCAGCACCCAGAATACTACAGACAGCCAGGTGAGGGGGCAGGGAGACAGACTGACAGACAGACAGACAGACAGACAGACAGACAGACAAGCCTGCTCAGAGCCTACAGCTTGGGAGGAGGGCCAGGGGAACCTGTTCACCACTGACTCCTGTTGGCCAGAAATGCTGTGAACCTGTTCACTGACTCCTGTTGGCCAGAAATGCTGTGAACATGTTCACTCACTCCTGTTGGCGTGAATCGGACAAACTGCCACACAAAACGTTGCAAGCAAACTGTGTGAGGCGATGAGCAAGCATGGCAAGTTCCGAGGCTTCACCTCACAGGCAGAGAGCTCCATGACCAAACAACGAGTCGCTTTGCACCTCACCTCGCCTTGCCCACTGTCCTGCTGCTAGCAGTGATTTTAGGCCTGTTGTGGTGTGGGGGTCAGTCAGGGTGTTGGTTTTGATGTTTTAATAAAATTATATGTGCTTTCTTCTTCTTCCTTGCACTGAAGTGTCAAGGTGGATATTTGTTTCCTTCTGTGTTTAAAAATACTAGACCAATTTGTCAGTTTCTCATTTTGTCACTTCCTGGAGTCTGTCTTAGCATTCTGATATGCAATAATTTCATACAACTGTTGGATTTTCAATTTTTTTAAATTTTAATTATCTTTAATTTTTTTAATTGCAGATAACATGTTAACAGTTAAAACTGACCTTCGTTGCAATACGACTCATTATGTGGAGGAGGGTCACTGATATATATATCTATATATATCTCTCTCTCTCTATATATATATATATATTATGTGTGTGTGCTATCTCCTGCAAAATTAGCAAGAGCTTAACGAAGAGTGTTGATTGGCTGGAGGGAGAACACTGGCCAGCTGAAACGGACGATGGTCAAAGGACTCCAAACGGTCAAGTTAAGCCCAGCGCTGGTCTGTTTGAGATGCAGTACATATTTTCACCCTGACAGACAATCTGTTGTTGTGGGATCTATCTGTTGTTGTTGTGGGATCTATAGATTTGTCATTGTGGGATCTATCTGTTGTTGTGCTGTTGTTATTGTGGGATCTATAGATTTGTCATTGTGGGATCTATATATTTGTTGTTGTGGGATCTATAGATTTGTTGTTGTGGGATCTATCTGTTTTGTTGTGGGATCTATAGATGTGCTGTTGTGGGATCTATCTGCCTGGGATCTATCTGTTTGGGATCTATCTCCCCCTCACCTCCCCAGCCATGCATACACCCCCCAGGAGGCTTGTCTGTCCGTCCGTCTGTCTGTCAGCCCACCAGAGACAGTCTGCTAGAGCGGTGTGGAATTTGGACAACAGAGCCAGACACAGGCCTGCAGGTCAGCCTGATGTCGGTCAGCAGGATAAATAAACCTTCACTGAAAGTCTACAAGACCGTCCGTCCCCAGCAAACTGTCGCCACGAGCACGCCATGGCACGCACATACACACACACATATAATCTACGCTAGATCAAGCCGCCAGCTTGTTTTTAAACTAGTACACGTGTCTAGCAGAGTAACGTTTTGTACGGGTATCTATCTATCTATCTTTTTTCGGCTAAGATGTATAAAATTGATAGTAATCTCATCCTACCTCCAATTCCCATCTGCTTACATGTTCAGCCAACACTACAGGTCCTACCCCAACCTACCAAGCCGTCTCTGCTAAACACTCCAACAACAACAACAACAGGAGCTAACACACCCCATTCTCATTCACACGCTTCCCTTCCTTCACTCACACAGTTCACACTCGTCCGTCCTTTCAAACCGCTTTTCACGTCTACATCACGACTGGCGTCCCACATTCGCTCACAGCCAGTGGTCAAGTACAGCATGCCTTTACACATGTACAGAGAATACACCACATACTAAAACCCAGCGTATACGATTATATACCGATATACTTGTACACTGACACCCCTCCCCTCCCCTCTGCCCAGAGAGACACACGACACAGTCAAGCCTTACAAAAAAGCAATCCACTCTTGATCGATCAGTTCCGACCTGTAAAACCACACGTGAACACAGGGAAAAAACCTGCAAGGAACTCTGTTTTAAATACACGAATACATACATACATATATATATATATATACACACACAGTTGAACACACGATACGCACACAGTAGAGAAATGCCCAGGCATGCAGACCCACCCACCCAGCCAGTCACCCAGCCAGCCAGTCAGCCAGCCAGCCACCCAGCCAGTCAGCCACACAGGGGGCTGGCTGCCAGCCACGATGCACTGCGTGAGGAGAAGGATGAGAATGGACACAGACACACACACACACAGACACCAATGGACACCAGTATTAGGAAAAAAAAACACAATCCCAAAAAACAACTCCACACCACCACAACAAACAGTCGCAATCAAAGCACCAGCTTCTGACGATGGCGATGACGAGGAGGAGGAGGAGGAGGAGAGGAGGAGAGGAGAGTGGTGTCTGCCTGCCTGCCTGTCTGACGACGGGTCTTGTCTCGTGTACGTGAGTGTGTGTGTGAGTGCGACATCGCCAGTGAGCGTCGTCAAGTCTTCTTGCTCACGGCACGCATCACGCCCACACACCACAGCACAGCGTCCTTGCATTCCGAAGCACTGGTCATGCCTGTAACAACACACAGGTCCTTGTACTCCAAAGCACAGGTCCTTGTACTCCAAAGCACAGGTCCTGGAACTCAAAGCACAGGTCGTGGGACTCCACAGCAGCACCAAAGTTTCTTTCTCTCTCTCTCTCTTCTCTCAGTCCGGGCCACTGCCAACCGCCCATTTCTCCAGCGTTCCTCCCCAACAGTTCCTTGACACACCACCTCCACCACCACCGTCGCTTCTTCGCTTTCCTGCACCCCCCCCCCTCAACTACACTTGCGTCACTCGGCACCGCGACAGTTTCAGGTGAAGGTCACATGACTGCCGAACTGTACGTCGCCCTCTGAACGTCACAGGAGAAAGAGAAAGGGGGGGGCGGAGCATCCTCCAGTTTGCCTCCGTCTTGTCGGCAGCCTGCAGAAGGTAGGAGGATGCGGTTTGACGACGCAGTCAAGTTCAAGGTTACAGAGGCAAGCTCTCTGCTGTACCAGGCAGGCCAGCTGTCACTCCTCCTGTCTCACTCTGCCTCTTTTCTCGCTCTGGTTTCATTCGAACACACACCGCTCTGCTGACATGGCGACTGCATGCAAGTTCTCAGAGCAGGAGACCGCGAGATAAAACGAGCGTCAGTCACCTCCACGTACAGCTCCCCTCTTCACGAAATTGCTGGTTTTAAAATCAGTGCCGCAACTGTTTCTCTCTCCTCCGAAGCTTCCGCTTCTAAAAAACCATTTCCACTCTATCCGTAAAACTACGATCACCAGTCGTCATCCTCTCACAGCCTGTACACTATCTAATAGTGTCCTTTTAAAACCACTGCCTTTTTTTTTTTCTTCTTCTCTACACACAAACCGACTTTTGAGTCGTTTCTCATTTTCCAGCACCAAAACCTCTACATGGAAACAAGTTCTACGATCTACGCGGAGAAGTCTACGCCAAAAGTGTGCAGTTACTTCAGTTAACCAGAAGGAACAGGGTGTCAGGATTCCTACCTCCCACTATCCTTGCTGACCAATTTCTACACATTAATATTATATTTTATATATATATATAAAATTATTGTTGTGTTGAAGGTATGGCAGTAGTACACATCTATAATTACTGAGTGATGTAAGGTTTTCTTTTCCAGTTTATCCAAAACTAATTATGTTATGGCAGTGGTGAACTTACAATGTTCGCGTTTGATACGCGGCAGATTTTCGGTTTTACGCTTTTCCGTTGATGTGAACTGAACACGCCAGCGTCTAAAACTACCATTTCTACGGCAAGAATATATTAAAAAATATATATATATATCTGTGTGTTGAAAATCCTAAATATGAAAAGCCATCCATCTGGATTTGTGGTTTATGTTACTTTGGATTTGAAATATCTTTTCTCTGATTTTATAAAAATTCTTCACCATTTGGTTTAATCTCATCATTTATTGAGTTGAGTTATAAGCAGTATTTCTCAATATAGGAAATGAATTAATTTTGAAAAAAAAAATTGTTTTAGTGTTCGTCAACCACCAACATCACCGACTGTAACTGCAATTCACGAAAAATCTATTAAAAAAACAAAAAACGTGTCTGCTTTATTCAGGCATCTCTACACTTCCAAACTACCTCGTCCAACCATTAGATCTACCGTACAGCAAACAAAAAACTGCAGCGTGCGCACTCTACCCTCCCTCCCTCCTCTCCCCAAAACCAAAACGCACCTATCAGCTACAGACGTCATGAAATATTGAGCCTCCTGTCCACCACACAAGTAGTTTCCCTTTCTTCTTTTGTCTGTTTTTTTTCAATGGATCTATTGCAAGCACAGTGTGACTTAGTTGGGTGTTAAAAACACAACCCCCCCCAAAAAAAAACAACCTCCCTCCCTCTCCAGGCTGCACCATTGGAAGGAAGGCCCCCCCCCCCCCCCCCTCCCCCACACACACGAGGCAGAAGGGGGGGGGGGGTCCTGAAGGTTCAAAAACACTTGGACTTGGCCTGACAAAAAGCTTTGGCTGAACCGCTTGCTGAACATCATCCTCGAACGTCCCTCTCCTCCTCCTCACCACAACACGCACGCGCACACACACAAAGAGAGCCAAATCCTACTTCTTCCGTACCCCCAAAAGAACGCAGAAAAAACGCGCGCGCACGCACACACACGCTGACGACTACAGTTGCACAGGATACCGCCCACTTTCTCCCTCCACTCCCCCCACCCCTGAAGTGAATGTTGTTCCGTCACACTGGCCACCACCACCCACACCACACCACACCACACCTCTCCCTCCCTCCCTCCCCCCTCACGTCGCTCCAGCCGACTCTCCCGAGAAGAGCTGCGTCGTCCTTCAGCGCAGCGAAGTGATGTTGTTTCGTCCCTCCTCGGCCCACCCCTCAAAAAAACCAGCTGATTGCACATGATTGCACGTACGCGCTGCTGCCCGTCACTGTCCCTCCTCCTCCCCCCCTTCCTTCTCCCTCTCCTCTCTCCTTCTCAAGGCAGCCGGCAGGGCACCCAGAGCACACCGTCCCAAGTATGCCACGCACGCACCACCCAACACCCAAGGTGGACATGGATAGCGTCCACTCAGCAGTTACTGGCAGTAACGGACCCTTGGAGTTATCAGGTACTGAAACAGAGAGGAGGACAAGGTGTGTGGTTTAGGTGCTGGTGGTGTGTACCGTGGGGTTTTTTTGGGGGGAGGGGGGAGGGGGATGGGTGTGTGTAGTGTGTGTGTGTGTGTGTGTGGGGGGGGGGGGGGGGGGGGGGGTAGGGAGGGGTATGTAGTGTGGAAGGGAAGGGAGGGGTATGGGTGTGTGTGTGTGTGTTTTGTTTACCAACTTTATCTACTCTTTTATTTCATTTTTTTGCCAAAGCCTACACTACAATGTTGTTATGTGGTAAAAATGTTGTGTTGAGATTGCTTTCAGCCATGACAAGCTCTTAACATAACAACCTGCACTCTCCTTTGTTAAAGGAGAAAAAAAATCCTCTGAAGTCGGAGTATGGCTGCCTGTGTGGCGAGGTTACTTGAAAAGAGTCATACACGCAAACTTCTCATCCAGTGTACTTCCTATCTCACAGTGATTCCCAGGTGGGATGATGAGTGGAGTCAAGAGTGTGGCATGTTCTGGGTGACCCCCAGGGTGTAAAGCTGGGGAATGCACAACATTTAATTTATAATGGAATAAACGTGGGTTTTTTTTAAACATCCAGTCCCCGCGCGTATGCCGTTTTGTAAACGGTGTCATTTGTTCCCACCAGCACACAATGACCTCCTATCCTTCCGAAAAGCGGAATGGGTTTTAACATGTGCGCAAGATGTTCTGTGTGATTTTGCACACAGAATCTCAGTTTGTAGTCTCTTCTGAAGGGCTTTCAGGGGAGTGGAGTCGGCACTGACGTTAACTCCGGGTGGGAAAGAATTCCCTCGTTCAAGGCACCTCACAGCATGCAAATTCAACACCATTCAGTCAAGAGTGCTAAATTTAGCGCACCTTTTCCTTTCACCTGGTCAGAGAGCGGTCAGTTCCTGCTGTAGTTAGCACCAGCTGGGACAGGATAGCCTAGTGGTCAGAACATTGCGCTCGCTATCTCTCGACCCGGGTTCGATTCCCGTTCAAGGGGATATTTTCCCCTGGAGTTAACTTCAGTGCAGACTCCACTCTCCCCAAAAGTCCTTCGGATGAGACTATAAATCGAGGTCCCGTGTGCGAACGGGGCCTCGAATGCACGCAGAACATCTTGCGCACACGTTAAATCCTGTTCCACTTTTCGGAAGAGTAGGCCATTGTGTGCCGGTGGGAACAGATGACAAAATTGACAAAACCGCACACACACAGGGACTGGATGTAAAAAAAGTACATACGTGCTTATTCCATTATCCTCGATATAAAAGAAAACATTGAAAATTTGGCTGGGATGGGATGGAAGGGACAGCAGGTGAGAGTGGGGGGGGGGGCACTGACAGCTGTGACCTCGGCAGTCCCTCAAACCTAGGATCGATCCCGAGCCTTCACATCACCAGCACAACGCCCTAACCACCAAGCTATCCCGTCCACCACTCACAAAACAAAACCAACCATCTCAAACCCACCCCGCCACCCAGACGAGCGACACACACAACAACCACAAGAGGCAAGGGGAGGTTACCTGTATGACGAGGGAGGGCCCCCTGGCGACGATTTCTGCGGGGATCTGGGAGAGGGGGCAGTTCTCGATGCTCATGATCTGCAGGTTGGCGCAGTAGGCCAGCTCGTAGGGCAGGCTGTGCAGCTCAGGGTTGTCGTTGATGTACAGCGACTCCAGGTTCTCCAACGACCCTGGTGACAACACCACCAACAACAACGACGGTCACGTTTTAAAGATAACAACAACAACAGTTGGCCAGTTCAAAGGGCAGGCTGTGTCACGTTTTAAAGATAACAACAACAGTTGGCCAGTTCAAAGGGCAGGCTGTGTCACGTTTTAAAGATAACAACAACAACAACAGTTGGCCAGTTCAAAGGGCAGGCTGTGTCACGTTTTAAAGATAACAACAACAACAACAGTTGGCCGGTTCCAAGGGCAGGCTGTGTCACGTTTTAAAGATAACAACAACAACAACAGTTGGCTGGTTCCAAGGGCAGGCTGCACAGTTTCTGGATTGTCGCTGATGTACAGCGACTCTTCGTTCACCAACAAGCTTCAGGGTGTTTTTGGTGTAATAACTGAAATGTATAAAAATGATCTCCCTTGCCTGATTTACTCTACAGTGTGAAAGCAGTGGGTGATCCCCCCTTCCAGGGGGTTTTAACAGCTATCCCATCATTCCATAATTATTGTTTACAGCCCTACTGACCACAAAAGCCATATCAGGGCTGTCTGTCACCCCATTCAGTGTCAGTGGCTCCAGTAACTTTCACTTCAAGTTCAAAACCAACACCTCCTAAAACCTTCAAATATCTAACACCGTCCTTCTGAAAAACACCATTACATGACACAATATCTACATCATTTCATTCCTTAAGGCTGATAAACCAGGCTGTGCTGAGGACGCCAGCCATTCTGCTTTTAAATTTATCATCCCTAGATTACAGAAAAGCATAAAACATTGTAACAAACATTTTAAAGTACAAAAAAATATACATAAAAAGTGCCACACGGGCAAATACCACTGCAGAATGGACATCCTGTGCCCATCCCAGTGTTTAAACATCACTACCCGGCTGCCAGAACACAATGTCACATAATGAACACAGAATATTTCTTGAAAGATTTGCTTGAAGAAAGGCAGGAGAGTGGACCGGGAGGGCAGAAAATAAGCAAGAGAGATGATAAAAAGGTAAGGAGAAAGACAGAAACAAGAGAGAAAAGGAAATTTCTCACACAGAATATCCAGAAGGTGAGGATGCTATTTACACTGAAAGAGCCCCCTCATCCCACAGGGGACCTTATCCCATCAACGCCAAGAAAAAAGTTTCACAGCAAGACTCTGGTCACCATCAACCCCCACCCCCACACCCCCCCCAAAGAGATGCCCATGGCATTTTCACAGTCAAGAGAGGTGCAGCCTATCACCACAAGTAAGAAAGAAAGAAAGAAAATTCTGACAGACAGACATAAAAGAATCATACAGACTACTGAACAAAAAGCCAAATGCATACAGGCAGCCACACACACACACACTCACATATTGTTCTTAGATAGATGGCTTGATGAAAAAAAGCAAATGCATTGCTTATTCAATGTACCATCTGGAAATAAAAATTTGACTTGACTTGACACACACTTTCACTCCACTCTCCCCAAAAGTCCTAAGGATGAGACTATAAACCGAGGTCCCGTGTGTGAATGCACGCAGAACACCTTGCCCACATGTTACAACCTGTTCTGCTTTTCAGAAGAGTAGGCCACTGTGTGCCAGTGGGAACAGATGACAAAATGTACAAAATTGCAGACACACAGGGACTGGATGGGGGGAAAAAAGCACACGAGTGCTTATTCCATTATCCTTGAAATAAAAGAATAAAATTTAAAAAACAAATAAAAATAAAACACATACACTTACTTTCACCCTAACTTATCCTCTTACTAAGCAGTCAGTCAGTCAGTCAGTCAGTCAGTCAGTCTGTTTGTCAGTGAGTGAGTCAGTCAGTGAGTCAGTCAGTCAGTCAAGTCAAGTCAAGTCAAAATTTTATTTCCAGATGGTACATTGAATAAGCAATGCATTTGCTTTTTTTCATCAAGCCATCTATCTAAGAACAAATTTCGTAATGATTATACTAAGACACTACATTATTGCATCATTTACCGTTAAATTAAACCAGTAAAAAAAGAGGAAAAAATCGATAAGGAGATACATTGGAAATACAAATTAACCACATATACATATACACGCACACACATACTCATGCACACCTGAGCGCGTGCGCGCTCACGTCCACACACAAAATTTAAATAAAAATGTTTTAAGAATTAAAAAAAGAAAATCATAAAACGTCAGGACAAAACAAATTACTTCACCTACTGTTTCATCCATTCTTTCACGTTTATACTTAGATAATAAAAAGGTACAAGAATAAAACGTTAGAAAATACTAGGCATTCGTCATTACTGACAATATTACCTTCAATGACCTCCCTCCTCTCCTCCTCCACCCATCAAACGTGTGCTTTTTTGCGTTCATACTTTTCAAATAGCGCTTTTAAAAAATGACATATTCACACAATAACTATCAAAGCAAGATAAGTCAAATAAGATTACAATAATGATTATCATAATAGAGATACAATTATAACAACAATCGCCCATCACCATGAGACAACAATATAACAAATGATCCCCATCACCATGAAACAACAACATAACCATGATAACAGAAAAGCATTGGAAAGGATGGGGGTGGAGGAGGAGTATCAAGGGGGAAGGGGAAATACACCTTCAATCAAATTAATAGTTTTAAAAAAACAATTATTCAAACAAGTAGAACCCCTATACGATACAGAATTTAAAAGCCCATAATCCACTGGACTATCAAACTAAAACAATATCATACTAAAACAGTATCGCTTATAATAGTACTAATAATCTCATCTCTAACTGCAATAAAAACAACATCCACGATAAAATCTATTGAATTAGACATGACAAAGGGCATGAGGAGAGGAGAGGAAAGGAGAGGAGAGGAGAGGAGAGGAGAGGAGAGGAGAGGAGAGGAGAGGAGAGGAGAGGAGAGAGAGAGAGAGAGAGAGAGAGAGAGAGAGAAGGACACACTATCAAGCTATCAGGTCTACCATAAAAAGATTTTTAAAATTTCCTCCTTTCCACTTGTTTCAACATTGCAGATTATTTACTAGCTTGCATAGATTACTCTTACTTCTTTGCATAATTAGTGTGCCTCTTTCCTGCCTCCCCCTCCCTCCACACATATACAGTGTGTGACTGTAGAATTTCTAGCCCACAGTAAGACATACTTGAATTTTTTGTTGTAAGGAATACCATTAGGGGCTGTAAATGTAAGTATGGTTGATTTTGCCATATTAATCATGGTTGATTTGCCTTATTAGTCAATTTCTAGGCATTCATGCATTAGATGGCTTTTTAGCTGTGTCTTGAACTGATTTTTGTTCTTGATACATTTTAAGCGTTTTGGGAGCTTGTTCCATAAGTCACTACCTGAGTACAAGAAGCTTGTTTTGTAAAGATTATTTCTTGGTCTCGGAAATGTTAGTAGATGATTATGTCTGTGTTCATTGATTTTGAAGCTATTGGTGATCTTTGGAGGGGCATTTCCATTGACAACTTTCTGGACAAATAGAGCTTTATTTAGATAAAGTCTGTTTTTGAAGGTTAGGATATTTGTTTCCTTATAATCGTTGATGGTTAGGGAGCTTGATTTTAGTAGAATAAGTTTCAGTGCTCTTTTATATAATCGATGAATCAATTTTAAATTTGTAGCACTGCAGCTGTCCCAAAGAGATGAAGCATAGTCAACTATAGGCAAAATATGGCCGCAAAAAAAGAGTTTGCGAGAGTGGTTATTCAGAAAATGTTTTATTTTTGATAACTGAAGTAGCTTGTAAGAAAGACGTTTTCCTAGTACCATCACATGGTCAGTGCAAAAAAGATTTTTGTCAATAATTACACACAGAATTCTGTGGGAGTCAACTTCTTCAATTACTCTTTTACCTATCAACAAAGGTTGGAATTTATCTTTCATTTTTTGTCTCTTTTGTCTTGCTAGTACATACATACACTTAGTTTTTCGCGTATTTAGGGACATATGGTTTAGCTGAGTCCAAGTAACCAATCTGTCAATACTGTTTTGAAGTTTGAGTGTAAGTCTGTGGGGGTCAGAATCACTACAATAGAGGGATGTGTCATCAGCAAACATTTCACAGCTACATTCTAGAAATTGGGGTAAGTCATTTACATAGATTGAAAATAGAAGTGGACCCAATATTGACCCTTGTGGTACTCCATGTTTAATAGGTACTAGTTCTAATGTTTGATTATTTGCAGTTACTAGCTGCTGCCTATTCGACAAAAAACTTTTCAAAAGTTTTATCGTTTCTGGTGTTAGTTTATACAAGTGAAGTTACGCAATAATAAGGAATGATTGATTACATCAAATGCTTTTTCAAAGTCAACAAAAAGAAGGCCTGTATATTTATTTTCATTGATATTGTGTAGGAGACTGTCTGTAATTTGTGTAAGAGTTTTTGTGACAGGAATATTTTTTACGAAAACCTGACTGATCTTCATTTAATAGATTGTTGTTTACAAAGTAGGAATATACGGATTTTTGGATATGTTTTTCGAAGGGTTTAGATAAGACAGACAGAATTGAAATTGGTCTGTAATTTGAAGGACAAGCAGTATCACCTGATTTGTGGACTGGTATGATTTTTGCCTTTTTAAATATGACAGGAAAATTGTTTTTCTCTATGCACAAGTTATACAAGTATGTCAGTGTTCCAGCTATAACTTGACCACAAAGCTTAATTATTCTTCCATCTAGATTGTCTAAACCACGTGTTCTGGAACTTTTTTGAAGAGACAGGCTTTCCAAGACGTCTGTGATTGTCATTGGCAGTAGTTTAAATGGGGAATTTTATTTCTTTTGATTTGATATATTGTTCTAAGTAATGGAGACATTTTTATTTTACTTGTCATTTGATATTACTTTGTCGGCAAGGGTTTGAGAAGTGGTGTTCAAATTCATCAGCTGATATATCTTTAACTGTCTGTTGACTTTTTGATATAGGTTTTTTACTAATGTATTTATGGCTTTTCCCTACTTGGCGAGAGTCGGTAGTTGTAATTAACAACTTTTGAATGTAATCACTTTTGATTTGCGTTTTAGTGAAGTTACTTTGTTTCTTTGTGCCCTGAACTGCTCATTTGAAAACCAAAGTGTTTTCAAATAGTCCCCTTAGGTGTAATTTCGGATTCTATGTCTTTTGTTATCCAAAAGGGGGTTTGATTTTTTTTTTGAACTCTTTTTTTTTGAAAGGGGGAGTTTTGTCGTATACTGAAGTAAATTCCTAATCCAAAATTTACAGCTTCATCAGGGGCTCTATTTGGTAATGTCATGTAATGGGGGTTTGTCAATCGAAAAATCTTGCCGTTAAAGTTTTAAATTTTCCTGTAAAAAAAAGTTTTATGCCCACTTTGGTATTTTTTCGATTTTAAACCAAGTAAAAACACAGGATTATATCATGCATCCACATGAGGGAGCACAACTTTTGTTTTGTGATGTTTTGTAGTAGTGCAGATAGATCTATTAATGTTCAGAGTTATTTGTTTTCCGGTTGGTCTATCTATTTGTTGTTCAGGCCCAAAAAAGTAAAAGTGTGGGTCCATTTTTTGGTTTTTTTAATAAGTCTATGTTAAAACCCCAAGAATAATTGTTTCTTTCAAGCAGGGGTCAGTCAGTGAGTCACAGTCGTCCCCAGTCAGTCATTTACGAGTCAGTCAGTCAGTGAGCGTCATCACACCAGTCAGTCAGTCAGTGAGTCATCATCAGCCAGCCCGCCAGCATCAGTTTAGCCCCGCCAGCCAGTCATTCATTCATTCATTCATTCATTCAGTCAGTCGTCATCATTCATTAGTCGTAGTCACTCAGTCAGCAGTCAGGAGCACTCACCTATTTTGGTGGAATGGATTTTCGGTTGTTTCCCCCAGCCCCCCCAGGCTGTGCTGAGGACGCCAGCCATTCTGCTTTTAAATTTATCATCCCTAGATTACAGAAAAGCATAAAACATTGTAACAAACATTTTAAAGTACAAAAAAATATACATAAAAAGTGCCACACGGGCAAATACCACTGCAGAATGGACATCCTGTGCCCATCCCAGTGTTTAAACATCACTACCCGGCTGCCAGAACAAAATGTCACATAATGAACACAGAATATTTCTTGAAATATTTGCTTGAAGAAAGGCAGGAGAGTGGACCGGGAGGGCAGAAAATAAGCAAGAGAGATGATAAAAAGGTAAGGAGAAAGACAGAAACAAAGAGAGAAAAGAGGAAATTTCTCACACAGAATATCCAGAAGGTGAGGATGCTATTTACACTGAAAGAGCCCCCCTCATCCCCACAGGGGACCCTATCCCATCAACGCCAAGAAACAAAAGTTTCACAGCAAGACTCTGGTCACCATCAACCCCCACCCCCACACCCCTCCCAAAGAGATGCCCACAGCATTTTCACAGTCAAGAGAGGTGCAGCCTATCACCACAAGTAAGAAGGAAAGAAAGAAAATTCTTACAGACAGACATATAAAAGAATCATACAGACTACTGAACAAAAAGCCAAATGCATACAGGCAGCCACACACACTCACTCATACACTCACTTACTCACACACACACATTCACACACACTCACACTCACTCACTCACTCTCACACACTCACTCACACACACTCTTTCACTTTCACTCCACTCTTCCCAAAAGTCCTTCAGATGAGACTATAAACCGAGGTCCCGTGTGTGAATGCACGCAGAACATCTAGCACACACGTTAAAACCTGTTCCACTTTTCAGAAGAGTAGGCCATTGTGTGCTGGTGCGAACAGATGACAAAATGTACAAAACTGCAGACACACAGGGACTGGATGGAAAGGAAAAAAACACACACGAGTGCTTATTCCATTATCCTTGAAATAAAAGAATAAAATTTTTAAAATAAATAAAAATAAAACACACACACACACATACTTTCACCCTAACTTATCCTCTTACTAGTCAGTCAGTCAGTCAGTCTGTTTGTCAGTGAGTGAGTCAGTGAGTGAGTCAGTGAGTCAGTCAGTCTGTCAGCGAGTCAGTCAGCGAGTCAGTCAGTCAGTGAGTCAGTCAGTCTGTCAGCGAGTCAGTCAGTCTGTCAGCGAGTCAGTCAGTCTGTCAGCGAGTCAGTCAGTCTGTCAGCGAGTCAGTCAGTCAGCGAGTCAGTCAGTCAGCGAGTCAGTCAGTCAGTCAGTGAGTGAGTCAGTCAGTCGGTGAGTCAGTCAGTCATTCAGTCAGTCAGTGAGTCAGTCAGTCGGTGAGTCAGTCAGTCAGTCAGTCAGTCAGTCACTCACCTATTTCTGGTGGAATGGATGTCAGGTTGTTCTCCCCAGCCCCCAAGTACTGCAAGTTCTTCAACAACCTGTAACCACAACACAACAACACAATAACAACAACCTGTAACCACAACACAACAACACGATAACAACAACCTGTAACCACAACACACAACACAATAACAACAACCTGTAACCACAACACAAACACAATAACAACAACCTGTAACCACAACACACAATAACAACAACCTGTAACCACAACACAACACACAATAACAACAACCTGTAACCACAACAACAACAACCTGTAACCACAACACAACACACAAAACACAACAACCTGTAACCACAACACACAACACACAATAACAACAACCTGTAACCACAAACACACAATAACAACAACCTGTAACCACAACACACAATAACAACAACCTGTAACCACAACACACAATAACAACCTGTAACCACAACACACAAATACACAACAACCTGTAACCACAACACAACACAAACAATAACAACAACCTGTAACCACAACACAACACAATAACAATACCCTGTCATGTTTGATCCACGAACACACACACACAACACTAACAATAACAACAATACTACACTGTCATGTTTGATCCACCTACACACAAAATATCACGTTTTTTTCTACTGGTAAACTACTATCGAGGTAGGATCAATATTGCTACAATAGTGAAAGCAAAAACCACCAAATCCCCCCCCCCCCACACACACACACAAAGTAATGTTATGGATGCCCTTCATGGCACCAACCCATCACAGCTATCACAAACTGTCATATTCAATCTTTGAAAATTTTCACTAACAAATCACAAAGAATTGTGTTTTCACAGAAATGTTATATATATATATATATATATATAGCAATTTTAACATTTAAAGAAACAAACCATGATTTGGCTAAAATACCGTTCATCCCCTTTAGATTTACACAGAGAAACCTTTACATATGCACAAAAATAGCAATTTTAACATTTAAAAATACCAACCACGATTTGGCTAAAATACCGTTCACGCCCTTTAGATTTACACAGAGAAACCTTTACATATGCACAAAAATAGCCATTTTAACATTTTAAAATACCAACCACGATTTGGCTAAAATACCGTTCATGCCCTTTAGATTTACACAGAGAAACCTTTACATATGCACAAAAATAGCAATTTTAACATTTTAAAATACCAACCATGATTTGGCTAAAATAACATTCATGCCCTTTAGATTTACACAGAGAAACCTTTACATATGCACAAAAATAGCCATTTTAACACTTAAAAATACCAACCACGATTTGGCTAAAATAACATTCATGCCCTTTAGATTTACACAGAGAAACCTTTACATATGCACAAAAATAGCAATTTTAACACTTAAAAATACCAACCACGATTTGGCTAAAATACTGTTCATGCCCTTTACATTTACACAAAAACAGCGATGTTAACATTTAAAAAAAAAAAAAAACCCAAACAAACCATGATTTGGACTAAAATGCCCCACCTCAAGACCTGTTCCAACAACCATCAAAGTAAACCAGTCACTTTTTTTTTATTTAAAAATTTTTTTATTTTTTACTCCTCCTCCCTGAGGTTCATCAATGGCGAGATTTTGCGTATGCAACCCTTTCTACCCCCCCTGAAAGTTAGCTGCATTTCGACTTCAGGGACAGTGTCTAAACAGCACCAGTGTGCATGCATTTTGTTTGGTTGTTGTTGTGGTCATTCGTTCCTACCAGCACACAGTGTTAAAGGCAGGACTGGCTTTTTTTTTTTTTTTTTTTTTACATGTGCACAAGATGTTCTGGATATGTTCGCACACGTTAAAAACCTCATTCGAAAGACTTTTTGGGGAAGTGGATTCGGTACTGATGTGAACTCCAGGGTAAAATCCACTAATACAGGGCACCTCCGAGGTGACTCCATCCCAGACCCTAAGTTCATGAACGCAATGCTCTTAACTACTAGGCTACCCCGCCCCTACAGTGAAGAGTGTTAAGGGGGAGAAGCCCTTTTTGTTGGTGTGTGTGTGTGTGTGTGTGTGTGGAGGGGGGGGGCAGCCCTTTACCCTGTGGGGCATCAGGAGAAAACAGAAATCACAGTACAGAATGCAGACGGGGGCAAGCTCATTGCCCAACACTGTGTAAATAGGGAGGAACATACTGCGCTACATACTGCCCTACATTACAGAGCCAAACCAGGTTATCTCCTTCATTCTGTGGGATAACCTGGTTTGGCTCTAACATCGCAATTGGGGGGGGGGGGGTGTTACAATGTGTAAGGAATAACAATTCTAAACTACAAAGAAGGAAGAAAGAAAGAAGGAAAGGGGGCACGGCATTACTCTATGGAGCGAGGGAGGCTGGTGAGCTGGTTGGACTGGACGACCAATCGCTGCAGCTCCCTCAGCGCTCCTGCACACACACACAACAACATCATCATCATCACAAAACAACATCATCATCATCACAAAACAACAGCATCAGCATCACACACAATGACAACAGATTCATCATCACACACAACGACAACAGATTCATCATCATCACACACATACTGACAACAGATTCATCATCACACACACACACTGACAACAGATTCATCATCACAAACAATGACAACAGCATCATCATCACACACAATGACAACAGCATCATCATCACACACACAATGACAACAGATTCATCATCACGCACACTGACAACAGATTCATCATCACACACAATGACAACAGATTCATCATCACACACAACGACAACAGATTCATCATCACACACACTGACAACAGATTCATCATCACACACAACAACAGCATCATCATCACACACAACAACAACAGCATCATCATCATCACACACACTGACAACAGATTCATCATCACACACACTGACAACAGATCCATCATCACACACACTGACAACAGATCCATCATCACACACACTGACAACAGATCCATCATCACACACAACGGCAACAGATTCATCATCACACACAACGGCAACAGATTCATCATCACACACAATGACAACAGATTCATCATCACACACAACGACAACAGCATCATCATCATCACACACACAATGACAACAGCATCATCATCATCACACACAACGACAACAGCATCATCATCATCACACAACAACACAACAGCATCGTCATCATCACACACAACGACAACAGCATCATCATCATCACACACAACGACAACAGCATCATCATCATCACACACAACGACAACAGCATCACACACAACGACAACAGATTCATCATCACACACAACGACAACAGATTCATCATCACACACAACGACAACAGATTCATCATCACACACAACGACAACAGATTCATCATCATCTCACACAACGACAACAGATTCATCATCTCACACAATGACAACAGATTCATCATCATCTCACACAATGACAACAGATTCATCATCATCACACACAACGACAACAGATTCATCATCACACACAACGACAACAGATTCATCATCACACACAACGACAACAGATTCATCATCACACACAACGACAACAGCACCATCATCACACACAACGACAACAGATTCATCATCACACACAACGACAACAGATTCATCATCACACACAACGACAACAATTCATCATCACACACAACGACAACAGCACCATCATCACACACAACGACAACAGCACCATCATCACACACAACGACAACAGATTCATCATCACACACAACGACAACAGATTCATCATCACACACAACGACAACAGATTCATCATCACACACAACGACAACAGATCATCATCACACACAACGACAACAGCACCATCATCACACACAACGACAACAGCACCATCATCACACACAACGACAACAGATTCATCATCACACACAACGACAACAGATTCATCATCACACACAACGACAACAGATTCATCATCACACACAACGACAACAGATTCATCATCACACACAACGACAACAGATTCATCATCACACACAACGACAACAGATTCATCATCACACACAACGACAACAGATTCATCATCACAGAGCTCTCTTTTTCCTTATCTGACAGTACTACACTACTACACCCTTTGACCCACACTTGGATCACTCCCCTCCTCCCCAAATCCCTCAGCTAGAGCTCCAAGGTTTAACCATTTTTGCATGAAGTGATCGTTTTTGCCAACCATGAATGTAGCTGCATTCAGGCTTCGTTTTTGCCAACCATCAAGATAGCCGCATTCCGGCTTTGAGGGATGCATGCTGGGTATGTTCCTGTTTCTGTAACCCACTGAACGCTGACAAGGAATTACAGGATCTTTAATGTCCGCATTTTGATCTTCTGTATGTGTGTATATACACCAAGGGAATTAAGGCACTGGCAGGTCTGCACTTGAAGTTGACCTGGGAGATCGTCAAAATCCCCACCCTTACTTCACCAGGAGCCGCCAAGATTTGAACGCATGACTTCAAGGACCAATGGGATTGAAGTCGAACAGTCGTAACCACTCGGCCATAACGTCTGTCTGCATAAATTATGGTTATTACTTCACTTTTCCCAGAGCTCCTTGAGGAGTCATTGGGGCACTGCCCAGGATTTTTCCTGCAGACAGCAAGTCTTGGGTAAGTTCAGCCTGGCGGAGCCTATCTGACTCCAGGCAACACATGCATGCTGGGTATCTGGCCTGCTCTTCTATGAAAAGTGATAGGATTTTGATGCGTGCAGAATGTGTTCAGCAAGCGTTCAGATGTGGGTCACTGATCTACCACCTTATCAGAAAATGTATCGGGGGGGGGTGGGGGGAGGAGTCAGTACCAGGGTTAACCTAGGCTGCCAAATTAAAAACGAAATAAAATTTGAATGAATACAAACATCCATACCAATTTCCTGAGGCAAACTTTCCAGTCGATTTTCTTCCAGATCTAACACCCTCAGCCGACTCAGGTCTCCAATTGTTGAAGGCAATTTCTGACAAGAAAAGGAAAAAGAAAAAACCGTCATAAAAGTTGCCACTTTGCACACACACACACATATATATATATATATATATACCATATCACAGCTCTGAATCATTCTCCTGCCAATATATTTCTTTTCTTTTCCTTAAAACAAGTGAAAATGCGGGGACAGCAGACACAAAAACCTTCTGCGCGGGTTTTTGCTTTCCTGCCCAGGTTTTTCTGTTTTCCTGCCCGGGGTTTTCTGTTTTCCTGCCCGGGGTTTTCTGTTTTCGTGCCCCGGGGTTTTCTGTTTTCCTGCCCGGGGTTTTTCTGTTTTCCTGCTCCGGGTTTTTCTGTTTTCCTGCCCGGGGGTTTTCTTTTTTCCTGCACGGGGTTTTTCTGTTTTCCTGCTCCGGGGTTTTTCTGTTTTCCTGCACAGGGTTTTTCTGTTTTCCTACCCGGGTTTTTCTGTTTTCCTGCTCCGAGTTTTTCTGTTTTCCTGCCCGGGGGTTTTCTGTTTTCCTGCACGGGGTTTTTCTGTTTTCCTGCTCCGGGGTTTTCTGTTTTCCTGCCGGGGGGTTTTCGGTTTTCCTGCCCGGGGTTTTCCTGCCCGGGGTTTTCTGTTTTCCTGCCCGGGGTTTTCTGTTTTCCTGCCCTGGGGTTTTCTGTTTTCCTGCCCGGGGTTTTCTGTTTTCCTGCCCTGGGGTTTTCGGTTTTCCTGCCCGGGGTTTTCGGTTTTCCTGCCCGGGGTTTTCTGTTTTCCTGCCCATCTTGTGTGGAGCCTGCAGACGGTGACTTCAGCGCTGCAAGACTTGGCGTTCATGGGTGAACACGGAAACTTTCTTCCTGGCTCTGAAGTTTGGTTTTGTCAGACGCATGGAGTTGGTAGACTACAGTCCCACTGCGGGGGTCTTTACCAGCGGTTTACGAAGAAACAGGCTGGCTCCTAAGCCATACCACCCGGGGTGGGCAACTCACTCAAGTATGGTTCATTGACCGAGCTAATACTGTCACCAGTAAGGGTACCCTGTGTATGTTAGCTAAGAACAGGCACCACTGAACACCACCAAAGTGACTCAGCAGCAGTGCAGGGCCCTTCTGGCTGGTGGCCTTAAGGTGGCATGACACAGATGGACTCCCTGTGGATTTCCAACCCCGAGAAAGCAACATAAAAAATCTGGGTATGGCTGGGGGGGTGGAGAGATTGAAATGAATAGCGTGGGGACAGCAGGACAGGAACAACACACAAGAGCATTCCTGGAGAGATGTTATCGCTAAAAAACTCGCCCTAAGAGCGTTACTGGAGAGATGTTATCGCTTTAAAAAACTCACCCTAAGAGCGTTACTGGAGAGATGTTATCGCTAAAAAAAAACTCACCCTAAGAGCGTTACTGGAGAGATGTTATCGCTTAAAAAAACTCACCCTAAGAGCGTTACTGGAGAGATGTTATCACTTAAAAACTCACCCTAAGAGCGTTACTGGGGAGATGTTATCACTTAAAAACTCACCCTAAGAGCGTTACTGGGGAGATGTTATCGCTAAAAAAAAAACTCACCCTAAGAGCGTTACTGAGGAGATGTTATCACTTAAAAACTCACCCTAAGAGCGTTACTGGGGAGGTGTTATCGCTAAAAAAAACCTCACCCTAAGAGCGTTACTGAGGAGATGTTATCACTTAAAAAAACTCACCCTAAGAGCGTTACTGAGGAGATGTTATCACTTAAAAACTCACCCTAAGAGCGTTACTGGGGAGATGTTATCACTTAAAAACTCACCCTAAGAGCGTTACTGGGGAGATGTTATCACTTAAAAAAACTCACCCTAAGAGCGTTACTGGAGAGATGTTATCACTTAAAAACTCACCCTAAGAGCGTTACTGGAGAGATGTTATCACTTAAAAACTCACCCTAAGAGCGTTACTGGGGAGATGTTATCACTTAAAAACTCACCCTAAGAGCGTTACTGGAGAGATGTTATCACTTAAAAACTCACCCTAAGAGCGTTACTGGGGAGGTGTTATCGCTAAAAAAAAAACTCACCCTAAGAGCGTTACTGAGGAGATGTTATCACTTAAAAACTCACCCTAAGAGCGTTACTGGGGAGGTGTTATCGCTAAAAAAAACCTCACCCTAAGAGCGTTACTGAGGAGATGTTATCACTTAAAAAAACTCACCCTAAGAGCGCTACTGGGGAGATGTTATCACTTAAAAACTCACCCTAAGAGCGTTACTGGGGAGATGTTATCACTTAAAAACTCACCCTAAGAGCGTTACTGGGGAGATGTTATCACTTATAAACTCACCCTAAGAGCGTTACTGGGGAGGTGTTATCGCTAAAAAAAACCTCACCCTAAGAGCGTTACTGAGGAGATGTTATCACTTAAAAAAACTCACCCTAAGAGCGCTACTGGGGAGATGTTATCACTTAAAAACTCACCCTAAGAGCGTTACTGGAGAGATGTTATCACTTAAAAACTCACCCTAAGAGCGTTACTGGAGAGATGTTATCACTTATAAACTCACCCTAAGAGCGTTACTGGGGAGATGTTATCACTTATAAACTCACCCTAAGAGCATTACTGGAGAGATGTTATCACTTATAAACTCACCCTAAGAGCATTTGTAACTGCCCTTCATGGAATGATTCAAGTGTCTTTGACTTGACATGATTTGAGACATCACCTTAAAAAAACCACCCACTCACCCTAACAGGAGAGGATCATAGACTTCAGCAAGAAACGGTGTCACATGCGCAACGTCCGCAATCACGGACCTCAGCAGGCATTCAGGACTCACCCTCAGGGCGTTGTTGGAGAGGATCAAGACCTCCAGCTTCTTGAGGGACTTGATGTCCTCGGGGATCTTGGTCAGCTGGTTGGTGCCCAGGGAGAGCTCCACCATGTTGACCCAGGATCCCATGTCCAGGGGCAGGGCCGTCAGCTGGTTGTCCTTCATGTTCAGCTTGGTCAGGGAGGTGGCGCGCGAGAAGATGCCCAGCGGGATGTTGTTGATCTGGTTGTGCTCCATGTTGATGGACTGCACAGCGGGGGGAGACAGAGGGCATTGCAGTCAGTCACTTGTAGACCATACAGTAATAGATAAAATACAATGCAGTTAGTCACTTGCAGACCATACAGTAATAATAATAAATGGAACTTACATAGCGCTATATCTTGCAAAGACAAATCAAAGCGCACGCATTCAACCTAATCTTACACAGTCATACAACCAATGACAAATAATCAATAGTTCAAACAGATATCACAAACATGGTACCCTGCAGACCAATCTATGAAGTAAATACAGTAAACGGTAAAGGTGGTCCCATAACCTATGTAGTCGTAGGGGAGCGAGGCATCAGAGACCTCAGCTTCTCTAGGGGCCAGCATATTGAGGGCAGCGGCGCCCATCTCCTCTCATCATCATCAGTCCCGTGACCTTGGCGGTCGTGGAGGAGACACGAAAGACGATGCCGTGGTAAGCCTCCTCCATCCATCTCGGTCCTCGGCTCTGTGCATCTCCTCTACCTCACTGTTTTACCTTCCATGACCGTAAAGAGAGCAGGTACCCATTTACAGCTGGGTGAACTGGGGGACTGTACTGAAACCGAGGCCTGCAAACGGTCATCCCATCCATCTGGTAACCACGCTCAACGCTGCTTAACCTGGCTGGGCAATAGTGAGTGCTGTGACCACTGAGCTATCCCGTCCCCGTACCATAGAGTAAGTCAGATAAAATACAATGTAGTGTCACTGGTAGACAATGCAGTAATAGATAAAAAACAATGCAGTGTCACTGGTAGACAATACCATGAAGTGAAATATAATAATAATAATAATAATATATGGAATTTATATAGCGCTGAATCTTGTAAAAAACAAACAAATATCAGCACTGTTCCGTACAATCAGTCTACACAGAGTTCACAGGAGAGGCTCAATACAATTATCTGCAGACTTTCTTTTTCCTGTTCCTAGACAAGACCTCCAAGGTTCACCAACGGTCAGATTTTTGCTTATGCGACCAATTTTTCCCCTGCCACTATTTAGGTAGCCGTATTCTGACTTCGGGATGGTGTCTAAACACCACACCTGTGTGTGCATGCGTTTTGGAAATTCTGTCATCCATTCCTACTGGCATGAAACGGCCTACTCTTCTGGAAGGTAGGACAGATTTTTTTAGTGTGTGCGCAAGATGTCTGGCATGCATTCACATATGGGGTTTCGGTTTATAGTTTCATCTGAAGGACTTTGACATTCGGTTCAATTTTCTTGTCAAACTGGGAAGAAAGGGCAAGGCTGGGAATGGAACCCAGAACCTCACAGTTTACTTGTTAGGTGGATGAACATCTTAACCATCCTGCCACCTTCCTTCTTGATGTTGAGGTTCAGTTTTTATGGTTTCTTTGTTGAATGGCTATTAACTACTATTAATAACATCATGGCTGTTAACTACTATTCATAACATGATGGCTGTTAACTACTATTGATAACATAATGGCTGTTAACTACTATTGATAACATATTGGCTGTTAACTATTAATAACATAATGGCTGTTAACTACAATTGGTAACATACTGGCTGTTAACCGCTATTGGTAACATAATGGCTGTTAGCTACTATTAATAACATGATGGCTGTTAGCTACTATTGATAACATAATGGCTGTAAACTACTATTGGTAACATAATGGCTGTTAACTACTATTGATAACATAATGTCTGTTAACTGCTATTGATAACATAATGGCTGTTACTATTGATAACATAATGGCTGTTAACTGCTATTGATAACATAATGGCTGTTAGCTACAATTGGTAACATACTGGCTGTTAACTGCTATTGGTAACATGATGGGTGTTAACTACTATTAATAACATGATGGGTGTTAACTACTATTGATAACATGATGGCTGTAAACTACTATTGATAACATAATGGCTGTTAACTACTATTGATAACATAATGTCTGTTAACTGCTATTGACAACATAATGGCTGTTAACTACTATTGATAACATAATGGCTGTTAACTGCTATTGATAACATAATGGCTGTTACTATTGATAACATAATGGCTGTTTACTGCTATTGATAACATAATGGCTGTTAACCGCTATTGATAGCATAATGGCTGTTAACCGCTATTGATAGCATAATGGCTGTTAACCGCTATTGATAACATAATGGCTGTTAACTACACTTGATAACATAATGGCTGTTAACCACCGTTGATAACATAACGGCTGTTAACCACCGTTGATAACATAACAGCTGTTAACTACCGTTGATAACATAACAGCTGTTAACTACTATTGATAACATAACGGATGTAAACCACTATTGATAACATAACGGATGTAAACCACTATTGATAACATAACGGCTGTTAGCTACTATCAATAACACGACTCTAAAAAAGGTGGAAGACAAAGAAGGTTGGGGGAGGAAGAAAACAACAACAACCAAAAAACCAAACACTAAAACAAAAAAGCCAAACAAACAAACAAAAAAATTATCCACGAGAACTTTCAGAGGACGAGTTCTGAACCCAAACAACAAACAGCACAGGAGGATAGGAGGGGAGGAGGAGAGAGAGAGAGAGAGGAGAGGGAGACTCACATAGACTGAAGTGAACTGTGAGGGTCCCCCTGTGGGGTATTTCTCAAACTTGTTGCGGGACAGCGTCATACTGGTCAGGTTGGAGAGACTGGACAACAACCCCTCCTGCAACAGACAACAGTATTATCGTTATCGTTATCGTTGTTGTCGTTGTTGTTGTTGTTAGGACTGACAACAACATTCGTGGCGGACAGATGTCAAGCCTGAGTGGTTTAAGACCGTTTGACTTCAATCCTGTGGTGGGTTTATCCATAAAATCCTGGGATGGACACACACCACAGAGCATTTCATGCATATACACACACACACACACACAGAGCATTTCATGCATATACACACACACACACACACACAGAGCATTTCATGCATATACACACACACACACACACAGAGCATTTCATGCATATACACACACACACACAGACTCTCTCACATACACTCACAAAGCATTTCATGCATACACACGCAGTCTCTCACACACACACTGACAAACACAGAGCGCAACACACACACACACACACACACACATTCAGTCTCATACAGCATCTCTCTCTCACACACACACACACACTCAGCATTTCATGCATACACATGCAGTCTTACACCACACAGAGTCTCTCACACACACAGCGTCAAACACACATTCAGTCTCACATACACACACAAACACACCACTAACACACACACAGAGTCTTTCCCTCTCTCTCTCTCTCGCACACACATACACACAAACAGACACACACACGCACATACCGGCAGCTGTGATATGACGTTGCCTTCCACATTAAACTCCTCCATGTTCTCACAGTTGGCTAGGGAACGAGGAATGCTGGCCAAGCGGTTATATCTGCACACACACACACAACCACACATAATGAACCATACACATACACACAATGAAATACACATAATCAAATACACACGCATGCACACACACAACCACACATAATGAAATACACACACATGCACACACACACAACACAAAAATAAATGAACACACACACACACACAATGAAACACACACACACATAATGAAACACAAAGGCACACACAATGGAACCACACACACAATGGAACCACACTCACAATGGAACCACCCTCACAATGGAAGCACACACACAATGGAACCACACTCACAATGGAACCACACTCACAATGGAACCACACACACAACATGCACACAACGGTTCCAGTCCTGTCAGCCCCTCTCCACAGTGGAGGTTGCCGATGCTTTATCATCATCATCATCATCATCATCATCATCACCATCATCATCATCATGACAGCCACACACCACCTACCTAAGGCCCAGTCAGTTGAAGGCATAGAGGTTGCAGATGCTTTATTATCATCATCATCATCATCATCATCATCATCACTATCATCACCATCATCATCACCATCATCATCATCACTATCATCACCATCATCATTACCATCATCATCATCACTATCATCATCATGACAGCCACACACACTTCACCCACCTAAGGCCCAGTCGGTTGAGGGCGCGCAGGTTGCCGATGCTTTCCGGAATGTCCAGCAGCTCGTTGTGCTGCAGGTCCAGGGAATTCAGGTTGACACAGTTGCCGATGTCTGCAACAACAACACACACCACACCACGCCATGCCAGGCATTGCACCGTCATCCATGGCAGCCACATCACATCATCATCATTATTATTCTGTTTCCAAATCTTCCACATTTCAGCCTCGTCTCACCATGAGCAAGAAGAAAGTGTCCCCTGTGGGGATGGCAGGGGATCTATCAGTATAAACAGCATCCCCACATTCTGTGCTAGAAATTTCCTCTTTTCTATCCCCTCTCTTTGTTTCTGCCTTGGTCCTTTTTCTTCCTGTCACCTCCTTCTTGTCTATTTTCTGCCTTCTTGGGTCCATTCTCCTGCCCTTTCTTTCCCCAGAAAGACTTAAAAAAAATAACAATTCTCTCTTGTGCCGAAGTCAGATGCGCTGGGCCCGATTTGTCTGGCGCTTAACGGCAGCTCAATGCATTTTCGCTCATTGAACAGACGACAATAGTTGCTGTCTGAGCGTTCAAAGAAGAAATGTAGGGAGAGTTGGTGAGTAGAAGATCTTCAGAGAAGAAGCCTCTCCTCCCTCCCCTCCCTTGTTGCGGTCCCTTCACTGTTCACCCTTCACTGTTCACCCATCACTGTTCACACTCAAGGCCGAGTCTCGCTCATGAGTTCTGAAAGAACCCCAGGCCTGGAAGACTCGAACTTCCCCCCTCAGTTACCGTCATCTCTAAAGGAGGGTGCACAAACCACTAGGCCACCACCCCCCCTCCCCTTCCCTTCCCTCCCTTTCCCCCATGCGCTACTGACCTTCTGGCAAATGTTCCAGGTGATTGTGGGAAATGTCAAAGGTCAGGAGGTTGACCAGTTGCCCGATGCCGCGAGGCAATTCCCGAATCTTGTTTTCCCGTAAGCTGAACTTGGTCAAATTCTGAAACAGGATCAAGCTTTTTGTTGTCCTTTACACATCTGGACATCCCCATTTGTCGCAGGAATCTGATGATTTTTTTTTTTTTTGGGGGGGGGGGGTGTTGGGGTTACAATCATCCTTTCATTTGTATTCACGAGAAAAACACAAAGTGGCAAAAACACAAGTGCCTCACACACACATGCACGCACGCACACTCTCTCTCTCTGTCTCACACACAAACACTCGCTAACTTACACACACTCTCTCTCACGCACACAAAAACACACACACTCTCTCAACAAAACACAGTCTCTCTCCTCTTTCTCACACACACCACTTTTTCTTTTCTTTTCTCTCTCACTCACACACATCACTCACTCACTCATTCATACACTCTCTTTCACCACACACTTGCTCTTCACTACACTCTCTCTCTTTCACACACACACACACTTTCTCACACTAATTTCACTGAGAGTGAACCGACATAAAACCGAAGACAATCTAACTTTCACACACTGATTAGTCCCACCCTCATAAAAACAGTCGTGTCTATAGCCCCCCCCCCACCCCCCTTCTCTTCAGCCAGAGCTCCAAGGTTCACCAACAGTAAAAGTTTTGCGTACGCAACAATTTTCCCCTCCTCCCCTAAAGGTAAGGGAGGCACCGTGGTCGAGTGGTTTAGGCGGTCAACTCATGATCCAGAGGTCGCGGGTTCGATCCCCGCTCGGCTCGGTGTTGTGTCCTTGGGAAAGACACTTTACTCCTATTTTCCTCACTCCACCCAGGTGTACAAGTGGGTACCAGCTCTGCTGGGGAAGTATCTGGCGACAGACTAGCGTCCTGTCACAGGGGTGGTGAAAAAACCATCAGTTCGCTTAACGCTACAGAAACCGGGATAAGCTCCGGCTCTATGGGCCTTCTGGCTCGAAAGAACATACTACTTTACCCCTAAAGGTAGCCGCATTCCAACTTCAGAGATACAGATGACCACCTCAGGGTTCTTTCTGACGTGCACAAGTCCGTAAGCGCACAAGTCCGACTGGTTTTAGTGTCTCCTTCGAAAGTCTCGACATTCAGTCAAGTTTTCCTGTCAAACTGGGAAGAGAAGGTTAGGCTAGGAACCGTACCCAGACCCTCAAGGTTTTACTTGTTAGGCAGGTGAGTGTCTAAACCATCCTGCCACCTTCCTACACACGCTGGTATAGATAGATATGTATGTATGTAAGTAGGAACTTACATGAAGCTGTACACTCAACGAGGCTTCTCTCGTGGCTAGTTGTTATATATAAAAAAAAAAATTTTTTTTAAGCCTCCCATTCGTCTAAACCTCTTCGCTTCGTTTAGATTTCACAATCGAATAACGCACCAAGTTGGGTTTTTTTCAACCATTTATAATCACATTCTTTCATTTTCTGAAACCTATATACATCAGCTGAAATATACTTTACCAATTTTCCCAGCCACACAGGGTTTCTTTTGTCTGTGTTTCTTTTTTATTATTTTTTGGGGGGTGGGGGGAATGGGAGGGGGGGAATGGGAAGGGGAGAGGGGGACAGTGCTTGCATTTTTTCCTTCAAGATACCCAACTTTAGTCTTGTATTCTTTTTAAAAAAGAAAAAGAAAAGGACAGTGCAAGGGAGAGAACTGTGGGCACACTCACTACAAGATTCCTAATGTCGTCCTCTACTATTCGTATCCGGTTGAAGCGCAGGAACAGTGTTGTCAAAGACCTGAGCTGGTACACCACTTTGGGAATCTGCACACACACACACAACAACAACAAAAATCATCAACATTTACACTAAGCAGCGGGGTAGCCAGGTGGTTAGAGTGAAGCATGTAGCGTAGTGCTCGTGATCTGCTGACCCAGGTTCAATTCTCGTTCAAGAGGATTTTTCCTCTGGAGTTAACATCAGTGCAGACTCCACTCTCCCCAGAAGTCCTTCGGATGAGACTATAAACATAAGTCCCGTGTGAGAACACATGCAGAACATCTTGTGCACACGTTAAAACCCGTTCCGCTTTTCAGAAGAGTAGGCCATTGAGTGCCAGTGGGAACGGATGACAAAATTTACAAAACTGCATACACACAGGGACTGGATGTAAAAAAAAACAACTTAAAAAAAGCACAAGAGTGTTTATTCCATTATCTTCGAAATAAAAAAAGAAAGAAATCGGAACAAATTTATATAAACAGAAAAGGAAAAATTTTTTTTTTTTTTTTTTTTAAGTAAGTCCAACACTGTTGCACTTGGGATGGTGGTTGTTCCTTGGCTAGAGCTCCGAGTTTCACCAATGAAATTTTGTGTATGCATGCAACCGTTTCTTGCCCACTATAAAGGGAGCTGCACTCCGTCTTCAGGTATTGCCATGACTAAACAGGGTGTACAACACAACACAACATTCATAACACAACATCATCCACAAAACAACACAACATCTACAATACACCATAACACACCACCCACAACACCACCCACAACACACCACACCATCCACAAACACACCACACCACACCCTCCACACCCACCACACCACACCCTCCACACCACACACAACACACCACACCACACCCTCCACACCACACCATCCACAACACACCACACCACACATAACACAACACACCATCCACAACACACCACACCATCCACACCACACACACCCCTCCACACCACACCTCCACACCACACCACACCACACCCTCCACACCACACCACACCACACCACACCACCCACAACACACCACACCACACCATCCACAACACACCACACCACACATAACAAACACACCCTCCACACCACATCACACCCTCCACACCACATCACACCATCCACACCACACCCTCCACACACACCCTCCACAACACACCATCCACAACACACCACACCACACCATCCACACCACACCACACCACCCACAACACACCATACCACACCACCATCCACACCACACCATCCACACCACACCCCACCATCCACAACACACCATACCACACCACCATAACACACCACACCATCCATAACACACCACACCCTCCACACCACACCACACCATCCATAACACAACACACCCTCCACACCACAACAAAACACACCATCCACACCACACCACACCACACATCCCACACCACACCCTCCACAACACCACACCCTCCACAACACCACACCATCCACAACAAAACACACCATCCACAACACAAACACCACTCCACACCATCCACAACACACCATCCACAACACACCACACCATCCACAACACACCACACTATCCACAAACACACCACACCATCCACACCACCATCTACAACACACCATACCACACCATCCATAACACACCACACCATCCACAACACACCATCCATAACACAACACACCATCCATAACACAACACACCATCCACAACACATCACCATCCAACACCCCACCATCCACACCACACCACACCATCCACATAACCCCCCCCTTCCCCCCCCCCCCCCCCCCCCCCCCCCCGCACGCCTGCTGCCTGCTGCTGCCTGCCTACCTCCTGCAGCTTGTTGTGGCGGAGGTCCAGGACGTGCAGCTTGGTGAGGGCGGCCAGGGAGTCGGGCAGGGAGGAGATGGAGTTTTCGCTGAGGGCCAGCGTCTGCAGCGACACCAGGCAACCCATCTCCGGGGGCAGCGTGCACAGCCGGTTGCCGTACAGGTACAGCTCCACCAGCTGGCTCAGCTGCCCACATCCAACATCATCCATCATCAACTGCTGACACCAACATCATCACATCAACTGCTGACACCAACATCATCACACCAACTGTTGACACCAACATCATCACACCAACTGTTGACACCAACATCATCACACCAACTGTTGACACCAACATCATCAACTGTTGACACCAACATCATCAACTGCTGACACCAACATCATCACACCAACTGTTGACACCAACATCATCAACTGCTGACACCAACATCATCACATCAACTGCCGACATCAACATCAACTGCCAACATCAACATCATTCACTGCTGACACCCCACATCATCACATCAACTGCCGACATCAACATCAACTGCCGACACCAACATCAACTGTTGACACCAACATCATCACATCAACTGTTAACATCAACATCATCATATCAACTGCGGACACCAACATCATCACATCAACTGCGGACACCAACATCATCACACCAACTGTCGACACCAACATCATCACACCAACTGTTGACACCAACATCATCAACTGCTGACACCAACATCATCACATCAACTGTTGACACCAACATCAACCACTGCTAAAACTGTTGACATCAATGGTCACTAAAACTGTCGACACCAAAATCATCACATCAACTATGTTATCACACCAACATCATCACATCAACTGTTGACACCAACATCAACCACCGCTAAAACGGTTGACATCAACATCATATCAACTGCTGACATCAACATATCAGCATCATCTGTTGACATCAACATCTGCTTAAACTGTTGACAACTATCACTACACCAACGGTCACTAAAACTGTTGACATCAACAATCACTACATTAACTGTTGACACCGACATCAACCATCACTACATCAACTGTTGACACAAACATCACTAAACCAGCTGTTGACATCAACGGCCAGTTGACCTTGAAGATCGTAAAAACTCCCCACCCATGATTCACCAGATGCTGCCGAGATTCGAACCCTCGACTTCATGGACCCAGGGGACTGAAGTCGAACGTCTTAAACCAATCAGCTACAGCGTCCATGTCTTGACAATGATGAATCGATGCAACAATACACAAAAATGCACGCACCAACAAACATCCACAGTCTTACACCACTACTCACTGACCAACCTGGAATGATGCACACACACACACTTTCACTCTCATTTCAGAGAAATGTACACTTCTTCAAAGCAGTCTTTCAACCATGACCAAAAATTCCTAGACAAAACTTTTTTTTTTAAAACAACAAAACATCCCCCCCCCCCTCCCCCCCCCAAAAAAAAAAGACAGCAATCTCTTCTATTCCTCAGACACTCACCCAACTATGAACGATGACAAAACTATACAAACCGCATAACCGGGACTGGATGTAAAAACAGCCATGAGTGCTATGTCCATTATTCTCATATAAAATGATAGTAAAGATAAAACTTCTCTACTTGCACAACCACACGTACGCACGCCGCACAAACACACTCATGTCAAGCCAGTCATTTTATTTTCATTTTTATTCCAGGATATGGAATAAACGCGCATGTGCTTTTTTACATCCAGCCCCCGTGTGTATGCAGTTTTGTATATTTTGTCATCCCTTCCCATCGGCACACAATGGCCTCCTCTTCCAAAAAGCGGAACAGGTTTTAACATGTGCGCAAGATGTTCTGTGTGTGCGTGTGTGCGCAAATCTGCCTGTGTCTGTATGTGTACACATCTGAACTAAAGAACACCTCTGCACACACACAAAAGGCGACACAATCCTCTCTGCACACTCACAGCACACTAAGCGCAAATTCCAAACACTAACTCATCCACAAGCTGGACAGACATCAACTCTTTCTTCTTCTTCTCTCTCTCTTTCAGCTAGAGCTCCAGGTTCACCGATGGTCAGATTTCGCGAATACAACCGCTGCTTCCGCCCACCATGAAGGCAGCTGCATTCAGACTTCAGGGATACTGCATGCTGGGTATGTTTCATGTTTCCGTAACCCACTGAACGCTGACAGTGAATTACAGGATCTTTAATGTGTATGCTTGATCTTCTGCATGGAATGAAGGGAATGAAGGCACTGACAGGTCTGCACTTGAAGTTGACCTGGGAGACATTTAAAAATCCCCCACTCTTCATTCACCAGACACTGCCGAGATTCGAACCCACGACTTGATGGACTGATGGGATTGAAGTCGAAGGAATGGTCTTGACCACTCGGCTGTGACGTCCATCTAACTCTCTGTAAATATGGCCACTGGACAAACCAAGGGAGCGATTTGTTTCCTTACCTCTTTCACAGTGTTGGGAAGGGTAGAGATCTGCAACACAGGACCACACACATTGACAATGGAAACTATGATGGTCGTCATCATACATACAGAACAAAATCCTCTTGATAAAATGTCATTTTCTAAATTAAAAAAACCCTGAAATTGTAACATATTTGATCATAGTAAAGTGGTTACTACTATAATAATGTAAGTAAACGCACATGCATGCACACACACACACACATAATATCATTCTATTTCTCCCTATATCCACTAAACAGGGCACACATAGACACACATTTCCAATACCTAACAAGTCATTATAGGTCCCAAAGAAGTCCATAACTAAAACACACATATACACAAAACACACACAAGATTTCAAGCCTTCATTCCTTTCACCCCTTTTGGGGTGTGGAGGATTACAAATTCAAAAATAGAATAAACCTAACAGCAACACACCCAAAATATCAACACTAACAGGAACTGAAAAACAAGAGTTTAGCATGGAAGGATCAATAATCGTAAAATGATAAACACACACATACACACAAATACAAACTTTTTCTGTTGTTGTTTTTACATGAATCAGATTTTTTGTTTTCCTTTCCCGCCTTACCTGAGACTTGCTCAGGTCTAGTCTCGTGGCTCCTTCTTCTTTGCATTTCTTCAGTTCTTTCGTTACATCCTGCAACATGGATTTCAACATTTGCAATCAACATCAATCACCATGAAACTCAGTTAAACATTAAGTTAAACCTTACTTTGAAGTCTAGTAGTACACCAGACGAACACTACATAGGCTAGTTGGCCTTTGGAGAACATCTCCAACGCTGACTGTCCTTATGCCCACTTGGCCGAGAGAGTGGGGATGTACTGTGGGCAAGGCATCTCCACTATAATCAAATTTCTGCCCAGTTTCCAAAACAGCAGCTGCCTCCTCTGCTGTTTTGGAGGTCATTGTTGGACACGACGGACAAACATACATTAGATAATTTAGAACTATCAGATTGCTGGTAAGTATAATTCTATCCAGGTTTTGCGATCATGTCATATCAACAAATACAGCAGAAGCAGTGATGGTTGAGGTAATGGCGCTGGTGAAAGTAGACGTGGCAGTACTAGTGGAGGTGGATGCACAAGTTTTTCTGTACAAAGCAGGTAACACTCCTCCCTACCCACCTTAGGTTTTTTTTAATTCATCAAGAAAAATAAATTTGTTGTCAAATATCACCAAACGTGTAAAGACTTTGTACTAGGTAGCGGCAGCCCCCAGCACATACTGTAATCACAGCTGGAACACTGCAAATTTCCTGTCTTTCCACTTCTTTCTTCTTCGTCGAACGCTCAGACAGCAACTATTGTTGTCTGTTATATGAACGAAAATGCGTCACGCTGCCGTTAAGCGCCTGACAAGTCAGGCCCAGCGCATCCGACTTCGGCACAAGAGAGAATAGTTACCTTTTAAGTTCTTTCTGGAAAAAAGGCAGGAGAATGGACCAAAAAGGCAGAAAATAGAAAGGAGGTGACAGGAAGAAAAGGAACAAGGCAGAAACAAAGAGAGTGATAGAAAAGAGGAAATTTCTAGCACAGAATTTCCAGAATGTGGGGATGCTATTTATACTGATAGGCCACCGGCATCCCCTCGGGGGATGTCTTTTCACTTATACTCGGCTTCTGTTGTACCGATTGATAAACACTGCATATTAAAATAAAGTTCAATCTTTCTCCTTTTCAGTGAGTACATTTTTATTTCTGTAGCTGGTGAGTTATAAACTTGCATAGCATGTGAACGAGGTGTGTGTTCCACTGAAAAACGGTGCGTGGCTGCCATTTCATGCACATGAGGACAAGGCTTCCACAGAGACATGACCACTTAAAATCCGGTGCCTATTCACGACAAACAACTACCGTCACTATCCTTATCTCATCTGCTTTACACTGTCAGATGTGTCTGGGAAAAATAATGGCATGCCCTTTCCAGCTCCTCTCGTGGGCCGTACAGCTTGGTTTGCTATATCGTCACAATAATCAGGTATAATTTTGTTCAGATTTCATTGTAGAATACTAAAATAGGGGTAGATTTATTCATTTTGGGTTATTTTCTTCTTCTTTTTTTTGGGGGGGGGGGGGGAAACACCCCAGGGTTTTTTGGCAGTACACGATCCCTGGTGGTGAATTCTGAAGAACATGTAGCATTAACAACCTAGGCAAAAATCAAACTTATAATCTATTTGTTCTAATTCGGTGTGAAGGTGTTACAATAAAGCAATATCAACAGACCTAGAAATTGCCTTTTAACTAACTAAATCCGCTGTTTCTGGTCTACAAAAGATTATTCTAGCAGGTTCCTCTTAAGCCCAAACTTCAAATCCAGATTCTTTAATAATAACAATGTATGGAATGTTTATAGCGCTGAATCTTGTAAAGCAACAAATCAAAGCGCTCAGACTTTTTTTTTAATGCGTGTGTATGCATTTTTTGGAAATTTTGTCATCTGTTCCCACCGGCACACAATGGCCTACTCTTTCGAACAGCGGAACAGGATTTCACGTGTGCGCAAGATGTTCTGCATGCGTTCGCACACGGGGCCTTGGTTTATAGTCTCACCCGAAGGACACACAGAGGAAGCTCAGATTGGGCTCTGTGTTCACAAGACAGTAGCCAAGTACACGCACACGCCACTTTCTGAGAAAAGGTGGTTTTCCACGAACTGATAGATGAGCTATAGATAAAGTCTGAACTGCAACACAGGGACGATGATACTGTTTCATCGTTTTGGTTGAAAGCATGACAAGTTTGGCCATACTGTCTCCTGTGGTAAAGCCATGCTTTTGTCTTAGGAGTTAATGTTGACTACTGATTCCTGGGACAAAAACATTCTCTCCTTCCCCCTCCCCCCCTCCAAAAAACCAACAACACACACACACATGCACACACACAAGAGCAAGACAAGCACACAGGAAAGTCATAGCATTAGCACAGATTGTGTGAGTGTGTTGTGTGTGTGTTGTGCGTGTGTGTGCGCATGTATGTATGTGTGTGTGTATGTGCGCGTGTGTGCATGTGTGTTGTATATACATATATGTGCATGCCCCACATGCGTGTACAGCAGGCTTCTGTGACTAAACATATCAATGAGCATGCACATGTCATTTCCCCAAACCCCCCCCACCCCCCCCCCCCCATTCTGAGTCAAGGATAAGAATGACAATGAGACACACAAGACTCACACACACACACACACACACACTCACCACACACACACACACACCACACACACCACGCACCACACACACACACACACCTACTCACCACACACACCCCACTTCCACACACACACACACACAGAGGCAGGTACAGTGAGGAAAAAGGAGGAGGGGAGGTGATGACTCTAACAGCTTGTGACCTACAAGGACCCCAGACAGACAGACAGACATGATGGCCCAGTTTATACACTGCACATGTATGTAAACAAAGCCCCGTGACCTTCACCTTGTCCACCAGGGTCAAGGAGAGACAGCAGCCACAGCTATCAATATCTCCCCAGGTTTGCATCTGCCTGTCTCTGTGTGTGTTTGTGTGTGTGTTTGTCTCTTTTCTTTTCTTTTTTAAAAAAATATATATTTTTTCTGTCTACTTGCCTGCCTGTCTGAGTGTCTCTCAGTCAGTTTGTTGTTGTGCTGTGTTATACTGTGTTGTACTGCATTGTGTTGTACTGTACTGTGTTGTACTGCTTTGTAATGTTCTATACTGTTGTACTGCTTTGTGTTGTACTGCATTGTGTTGTACTGCATTGTGTTGTACTGCACTGTGTTGTACTATATTGTGTTGTACTGCACTGTGTTGTACTGCACTGTGTTGTACTGCATTGTGTTGTACTGCACTGCATTGTGTTGTACTGCATTGTGTTGTACTGCATTGTGTTGTGTTGTAATGTGTTGTGTTGTACTGCATTGTGTTGTGTTGTACTGCATTGTGTTGTACTGTGTTGTGTTGTACTGCATTGTGTTGTGTTGTACTGCACTGTGTTGTACTGCATTGTGTTGTGTTGTACTGCATTGTGTTGTACTGCATTGTGTTGTGTTGTACTGCATTGTGTTGTGTTGTACTGCATTGTGTTGTGTTGTACTGCATTGTGTTGTGATGTACTGCATTGTGTCGTGTCATACTGACTTATATCACCCCGTTTTGAGCTCAATGTCTGTAAACATGTGTGTTGCAAATCATCGCTCTACACTGCACGGTAATGTATTGAATTGCAATCATGCTGCACTGCACACTGGTGTCAAATTTTGACGCCATCCCCTCAGTCCCAATGCGACTACTTTGATAACGGCACCTAAAATCGACTGTCCCACGCCCCAAATCTTGCCACTGATAAACCTCAACCATCTAGCTGAGGAATAGAAAAAAACTATTGATATAAAAAAATTTTTTTTTAAACCTGAAGCCAAGCACCTCTACTGGGAGCCAAACAGACAATGATAGTAATGGTCAACATCACACAAGACATTTCATACTGCACACATCAATCACTTGCACATTCCAGCTGTGTGCATGCACTTTCACATACACGTGTGTGCCTATACAAACATGTCGTACTCCACAAACACACAGTCACACATTAATATATGAACCACACACACTCTCGCACACACAGACCAGACACACACATGCTCACTCACTCACTCACACACCTACACAGACACACACCTACACACACACTCACTCACCCACACACACACAGACATACACACACAGACACACACGTACACACACGCAGACACAGTCAATGACGCAATATACAAACAAATCCCCATCACATGTTCTGATGATGCAACCCTCACATCACATGCTGTGGTACTTCATCTTGTTAGAAGAACGCAAATTGAAAGCAAAACAAACAAAAAAGAAAGAAAAATATAAAGAAAAACAAAACACCATTCTCCTACCCCCCCTCCCTTTTTTTTTTTTCAAGAGAAACAATTGCACTCATGATCAAAATAATTATTTCAGTCCACAAGAAAAACAAACTTTCAAGAGAAAAAATATGTCACAACTTTTTTTTTACCTCCTCTCCCCCCTTCCCAATTTGTGTTTGTTACCTTGGTTTTTACTTGTGTGGTTGGATTTTTGTTTGTTTCTTTATTTCTGTTGTTTTCATCTGCCAAAAAGTCCCTTCAATAAAATGTCAAAATTTTAATACCAACATTTTTCAAACACTTTAATGAAGAAACACCTTCCATCTCTTTTCACACACACACACACACACACACTCTCTCTCTCTCTCACACACACATACAAACTCACTCACTCTTACACACACACACAAACACATACTACACTCTCACACACACAAACACACACTACACTACACACACTCACACATACTACACTACACACACACACACAAACAACACTACACAACACACACACTACACACACACACTACACACAACACACACACAAACACACACTACACACCACACTACACACACACTACACTACACACACACAAAGACAAATACACACACACACAACACACACACTACACTACATTCCCACACACACCACACTACACTACACACACACA
Organism: Rapana venosa; assembly: GCA_028751875.1. NCBI lineage: Eukaryota > Metazoa > Mollusca > Gastropoda > Neogastropoda > Muricidae > Rapana > Rapana venosa. The sequence continues at coordinate 52,936,787 of CM054158.1, read as the reverse complement.
CCACACTACACACACCACACTACACACACACACTACACACACACACTACACTACATAACACACACACACTACACTACACTACACAACACACACACACTACACACACACCAAAACATACTACACAACACACACACACTACACTACACACACACTACACTACACACAACACACACCACACACACACCACACTACACACCACACTACACTACACACACAACTACACTACACCACACTACACACACACTACACACACACACACTAACAACACACCTACAAAACACCACACTACACAACACACACACACACTACACCACACTACACACACAAACACACACTACACTACACACACAAAGACAAATACACACTACACACACACTACACTACATTCCACACACACCACACTACACACACACTACACTACACACACAAAGACAAATACACACACACACACAACACACACTACACACCACACATACACTACACACACACTACAACACACCACACTACACACACACACTACAACAACACACACTACACCTACACAACACACACACTACACAACACACACTACAAACACACCACACTACACAACTCACACACACTAAACACTACACACACTACACAACACACAAGACAATACAACACACACAAACACACACACACACCACACACCACACCACAACCACACACTAACACACACACTACACAACACTACACTAAACACACACACTACACTACACACACACAAACACACCACTACACACATCACACAACACACACACACACACTACACAACACACACATACACACACAACACAACACACACACACACACACACACTACACACACACACAACACACACTATACACACACATACACTACACAACACAACACTACACTACACACACAAAGACAAATACACACACACACACAACACACACTACAACACAACACTACACTACATTCCACACACACCACACACACACCACACATACACACTACACACACACACTACACTACACACACAAAGACAAATACACACACACACACACACACACTACACACACTACACTACATTCCACACACACCACACAACACCACACACCACACTACACACACACACTACTACACACAAAGACAATACACACAAACCACACACACACACACACTAACACACAACCACACACACAATACACTACACACACCTACACACACACACCACACTACACAACACACACAACACTACACCTACACAACACACACTACAAACACACACACACACACACACAACACACACACCACACACACTACACTAACACACACCAAACACACACACACACAACACTACACTATATACACACACCACATACACACACACACTATACACACACACACACACACACTACACTACACAACACACAACAACCACACACACCACTACACTACACAACACACACTACACAACACACACACACACTACACAACACACACACACACACACTACACTACACACACTACACACACACACAACACACTGACCAAATCAGCCTTGACGGTGGGGCGGCCACTGACGGTTGGCTTGGGTTTGTTCTGACCCGGGACGGTGACGGACACTTGGCGTTTTGTGTTCGGATCCATCACCACTGACCCCACGCTGCTCTTCTTGTCTTGAGACTGCGCGCACACACACAGACACACATAATAATAATAATAATAATAATCTCGTCTAATATCACTTTAAGTGAACAGACGTAAAATTGAAGACACACACATAATAATAATAATAATCTCGTCTAATATCACTTTAAGTGAGCAGACGTAAAATTGAAGACACACACATAATAATAATAATAATGATAATATTAATAATAATGTATGGTATTTATATATAGCGCTGAATCTTGTAAAGCAAACAAATCGAAGCGCTTGCATTCAAATCATTTACACACATACTCACTCAAGTCCCATGTCCCAAAGGACGCAGGGGGGACATGAGAGAAGACGCAACAGAGATCTTTTTCCATGCTTCACACACACACAACTTTCCACAAAATATTAGAATTAAGATATATCAAATTTATGCTCATACACACGCATACACATAGTCACAAAAACATGCGCGTGTGCATACACACACACACACACACAAACATAATTAGGTAGAGTGGTGGAGATGAAGGTGGCTGTTGAAAAGTAGGAAAAGACATGAGGGGAAGACATCGTCAGGTAGGAGGAAATAAGTGCGTTTTGGGGCTGGATTTGGAAGCGTCAAATGAAGGCTTTTGGCGAAGTGAGAGAGGGAGGTCATTCCAGGTGGATGGACCATAAACAGAGAAAGAGCGTCTGCCAACAGTGGTTTGTTTGAATCGCAGCAACATCACATTACGTGTGTTGTTATCATTATCATGATAATTACGTGTATTATCTTCATCATTATCATGAGTACCAGCAGCAGAAATGTCTTATCTTGTATTGTTGCTAAAAATCAGCAGCAGCAGCAGCAGCATTGTCATCAATCAGGTAAACCGAGGTCCCGTGTGATACACATAATTATTAAATATACGTAAAAGAACCCACGGCAACAAGAAAGTTGTCCCTGGCAAAATTCTGTAGAAAAAAAAGCCACTCTGATACAAATACAGTGACAGACAGGGGGAAAAAAAAAGGGTGGCGCTGCTTTTGTGGTGTGCGCTCTCCCCGGGGAGAGCAGCCTGAATTTCACGCAGAGAATGGTATAAAATAAAAATAAGATAAAACAAAAATAAATAAAACTCCTCCAATGAATTGTCTTCATTATTATCAGCAGGAACAATGTTTGCATCAAGTAGTGTTGTTATAATTATCATCATCATCATTATTATTAATATTATTGTCATCACCACCACCACAAACAGTAGCAGCAGCATAGTAATAATTAGTAGTAGTTGTAGTAGTAGTACCATTAATAGAAGAAGCAATAGAAGTAGTAGCAATAATAGAAGACGCAATAGAAGTAGTAGCAATAACAGAAGAAGCAATAGAAGCAGTAGTAGTAGTAGTGGTACTACTACTGTTGTTATCATTCTTGATATTATTATTATTATTGAGGTTGTGGCTGTTCTAGCAGTTCTCATTATCATTAAGTTTATATTCTTCTTATTCTTCGTCGAATGTTCATTATTATGAAGTTTATATTCTTCTTCTTTTCTGTTGTCTGTCATATAAGTGAAAATGCATTGCGCTGCCGTTAAGCACCTGACAAATCAGGCCCAGCGCATACAACTGCAGTGTGGAAGAGAAGTGTTATATTTCTGGAATAAAGGCAGGAGAACGGACAAAGATGGCAGACATATGGAAGTGACAGGAAGAAAAGGAACAAGGCAGAAACAAAGAGAGGGATAAAAAAGAGGGAATTCCTAGCACAAAACTACCAGGTGGGGATGTTATTGATACCAACAGGTCCCTGGCATCCCCACAGGAGAATAAAGTTTACATAAATATATAAAACAAACAAGATAACTGCACCATTTTCACAAACTTTACGCAATCAAGAGCTAAAATCGAGAATCAGAACTTTCTCTACATGTTGTAACCCTTCTCTATAATGCCAGAGTAAGTGGCTGAAAAGCGAAAGGATCTTGCTGGAAAGAAAGACACTTTTATATATTTGTCAAATTATCTACAATACCCCATGACTGGCAAGAACAGACAGACAGCCCTGGAATGGTTTCAAAGTTTGGCAGAGCTGCTGTACACATCAAAACTGATCCCATAACAATTCTGTATCAACACCATTGTTTAGCTATAAACAATCCCAGGCACAATCAACATTGTTTAGCTATACATAATCCCACACACAATCATCAATGTTTAGTATAATATACACAATTCCAGACACAATCACCAATGTTTAGCTCCACACAATCCCAGACACAATCATCACTGTTTAGCTATATACACAATCGCAGACATAATCATCACTGTTTAGCTATAATATACACAATTCCAGACACAATCACCAATGTTTAGCTCCACACAATCCCAGACACAATCATCACTGTTTAGCTCCACACAATCCCAGACACAATCATCACTGTTTAGCTATAATATACACAATCCCCAACACAATCATCACCCACGGTCCATGTTTGAACAGAACAAGAACCACAACAACAAAATATCCAAAACGAAGTCACCATCAAGCTTCCCATAGGAGCGGACTCTCAAACCACAAGTCGGTTCCTTCAGTCAGTAGGCTTTGTCACACACACGTGAAAAAATGTCTGTCGTGTTTCCATTCTCATCACTTCGTGTTTTCTGCTGCCAAACTGTCATCTTCTTCACAGACAATCTTCAGCACCCGCTGGCCAAGGTTAGTATGCTGAAAGTTTCAGTTTCAGTTTTCGAAAGATATCGACCGCATGATACACTTAATAAGACTTACTACACACACGCGCACGCGCACACACACACAGAGAAAACCAACTTGAATTTCATAATTCATAACTTGACTACGTAACTCTGAGCGTAACTTGCTTCCCTTGTTGCCAAACCACTGACCCCGGCAACAGGAAATAAGGCTACAGAAGTGAAAGTAGCAGCAGTAAAACTACTACCAGCAACAACTTCCCTCCCTTACAACAGCAAGTTTTCTCCCTTGTCCCCCCCCCCCCAAAAGATAGCTCATTCGTAATGGTATGGAGGGGGGGAAATTACCCCCCCCCCGCCAAAAAAAAACAACAACACAAAAAGCAAAGTAAAAAAGGACGTTTTCACTTATTAATTATTGACATGCTGAATTATTTCATGATTAAGAATTGGCGTGTTTTTTTTTGTTCCTCGGCTAGAGCGCCAAGGTTTACCAATGGTGTGGGTTTGCTTATGCAACCACTTTCGCCCAACTATGGGGAAGAATTAGATGAAAACTCTTTAATATTTCTGTTTCATCTTACTCTTTAATATTTCAGTTTCACCTGCCATACCAAAAAAAAAAAAGAGTAGAATTTGCAGTCAGCATGTATATAGATAAGCTGTACAAGCATTCTAACCTTACAGTCAGACCATGTGGATGACAAAAACGCCAACGTATGTAATTCCAGAATTTAGACAAATGAGACACGTGGCATCCCACTGAAGGCTGACTGTAGAGCCTGTCCCAGCACTGAATGGAGGAGGGGTGTAAATTACTGGGTGTTTCCCCAGGCGTGGGAGTTGTCCTGGAAAGCAGCTTCATCTGCAGCCCATTCGACCCCGCTTTACCTGCTGGGATGGAATGCACAAACATACCCAGCATGCTTCCGGCTACCTGGAGAAGGACGAGCTCTGCCTCCCTTAACCTTGCCAACACCACACTGGAGGTGATTTCTAAGCAAGACACCGATGTGCAACAATTTAGATTTTAGTACTTTCTCTGTCATCCGTTCTTACCGACACGAATGGCTTACTCTTCCTAAAGGCAGAACGGGTTTTAACGTGTGTGTGCAAGATTTCTGCACGTGTTCACACATGGGGGCCTTGGTTTATAACCTCATCCAAGATGTTAGGGGGAGTGGAGTCACAGCGCGCAAATCCCGCACAGCTCAGTCCAGGGTCCAGTGCTATAAAGTTAACATCTTCCTTTTACCAAGTCCAAGAGTGGTCAGTTTCTGCTATAATCAGCACCAGCTGAGCTGGGATAGAACGGAATAGTAAGCAGCTGAGAGTAGCTGAACGTGGGGGAAACTAACAGCTGTGGAGTCAGTACTGATGTTAACTCCAGGGAGGAGAAAAACAAACCCTTGGGGGTTCCTCAAACCAGGGTCGTTGTGTCACGAGTGCAACGCTCTAACCGCTGAGCTATCCCACCCCACTGCTAAATTAACCAGTTATCTACATCTCTAAAAGGTGAAACCCATGGCACGCTGGTAAGGACAGAGAAATGTAAAAACCGTTGAAGCTGAACAAGTGAAAACAATGCCAGGAAGGTAGGAGGGTGCTGTCAGTTGACTGTACATGCATATGTTCGAATGTCTGTGTTACAGACGGTCGTTAACAATGGTTTTCAGTGAAATAACTGTCAAGGCAACCACGGAGAAGGAAAACAGTAACACTTTTAAAATAACGCTCTTTTCCTGAAACATAATCAGAATGTAACAATCGGTGCGTGACCTGAAAAAAAAGACTAGATAGCGCATTTAGTGTTGTGTCATAATCCTCAAAGGCCGAAAACTATGCTAATGGAAAAATGTGCCATACAGGTAGACACACTTTTTTTTTTTAAAAGTCCCACCCAAAATGAATTTTGACTGAGAAACAATGGGGGAAAAAAAAAGGGGGGGGGGCAAAATATCTAGGATCAACTGCATACATAATTCAAGGACATAACAGTCATCATCATCATTGACCCTTGACTTTGATGGTCACTTCAGGGAGGTGGGTGTGGGTGGGGGGGGGGGGGGGGGAGGGAAGGGGCCAGACACAAAAGAGATATTTTGGTCGACAGGGGATTTTTTCCCTAACACTAACAGTACCGAGATAATAACAAAAAAAGCTGATACAGATTTCAATACAGTTTTCTCCATGGTCGAAATGCTGCTACCTTTAATGGTGGAAAAACTGGTCGCGTGTTATACGCAAACATCTCACGACTGGTGACGCTTGCAGCTCTAGCCGAGGACACCCCCCCCCCCCAAAAATTAACCCAACAAAAAACAAAACAAACCTCACTCACACTGATGCAACTTTCTCGTACACTTACACTCAACAGTTAGATGAATCAAGCTGACCCACCTTCTCACACAGTTGATAACAATTACACGGCGGAATATTTACGTTTTCAAAAAGACGACGCTGACGCACTTTTCCTGGCTGTGTTCATTCTTCCCAACTCCATCATGTCCCCCCCCATTTAAATTCTAACTCAATGTTTACAAACAAAATGAAGGCTCCCTGCGTAACACTGCATTCCACGCTGCTTTTATCTTCTCTCTCTCTCTCTCCAATGTTATCTAGTCGCATCTTTGTGCAAGCTTCCCCACCACACACACAACCACAAACTTTGGACTGAGTGATACTGATAAATCCTCAATCGGCCTACTTCAGGTCAGTCCATTCAGTCCCTGATTAGTTGGTACTATCTTGCTCCAAACAAGTTCTTTTCTTGATTATTCGTGTTAAAAGGGCATGTCATATTCTCTCTCTAGGTAGCTTTAACCAGCGCTGACAAAGTAGAGGGGAGCGAGGGACAGATAGAGAGAGTGTGTGTGTGTGTGTGTGTGTGTGTCAGTGTGTGTGTGTGTCAGTGTGTGTGTGTGTCAGTGTGTGTGTGTGTGTGTGTGTGTGTCAGTGTGTGTGTGTGTGTGTGTGTGTGTGTGTGTGTGTGTGTCAGTGTGTGTGTGTGTGTGTGTGTGTGTGTGTGTGTGTGTGTGTGTGTGTGTGTGTGTGTGTGTGTGTGTGTGTGTGAAATAGAGACAGAGAAGAGAGAGACAGAGAGATAGGAGACAGAGACAGAAAGACAGACAGATGGATAGACTGACAGACAAAACAGATAGACAGAGAAAGAAACAGAGAGACAGACAAACAGACAGGCAGGATGTACGTTTTTTTGGTTCTTTACAAATTTATTAATTCTTTTACTTTGAGGATATTGGAATAAGCACTCATGTGCTTTTTTTCATCCAGTCCCCGTGTTTATGCATTTTTTGTAACTTTAGTCATCCAATCCCACTGGCACATGATGGCCTACTCCTTTGAAAAGCGGAACGGGTTTCAACATGTGTGCAAGACGTTTTCCGTGCATTCGTACATGGGACCTCAGTTTATAGTCTCATCCAAAGGACTTTTGCAGAAAGTGGAGTCGGCACTGATGTTAACGCCAGAGGAAAAAGTCCTCTTGAACGAGATTCGAACCCGGGTCAGCAGATCACAAATACATCACTCTAACCACCAGGCTATCCCGTCCCTGTGTGTGTGTGTGTGTGTGTGTGTGTGTGTGTGTAGAGAGAGAGAGAGAGAGAGAGAGAGAGAGAGAGAGAGAGAGAGAGAGAGAGAGAGAGAGAGAGAGAGAGAGAGAGAGAGAGAGAGAGAGGAGAGAGAGAGAGAGTGAGAGAGAAGAGAGAGAGAGAGAGAGAGAGAGAGAAAGCATGTGATGACCCGGTTTTGGCAGTGTTAAGTTCACACAGATTTCCTCTTTCCTTCCCTTCTTTTCTTTTTTTTTCTAAACAGGAGATAACAAAACAACCCACATCAGTGTAATACTGATAGATACTTGTGCACTGTTTGTGCTGCATTAAATTATCATTTTGTAACAATACTGCAAACCTTTGCACACACACACACACACACCATGACAACAAATGTTGAACGTCTCTACGACAAGCAATGATGTACCAGGCCTGTGATATATTGCAAGCTTGTGTAAATATGAATACATGAATAAACAAATAAACAGAATAGAAAAATGGTGTCATTGACAGCACAGCGAAATGTTCAAGCCCCCTGTAATGAATGTATAAACAAACATATATATATATATATGAATAAGACGAATGCATAAACGAAGTGGAAAAAAACGTGACACTGACAGCACAGCAAAATGCTCATGCCCTATATTCTTCTACGTCGAACATTTAGACAGCAACTAGTGCTGCCTATCATAAGTGAAAACATGTTGCGCTGCCGTTAAGCTCCTGACAAGTCAGGCCCAGCACATCTGACTAATGTGTGGGAGAGAACCGTTATCTTTTGAGTCTCTGTAAAACAGGCAGGAAAAAACTAGGAGGAGGTGACAGGAAGAAAAGGAACAAGGCAGAAACAAAGAGCGGGATAGAAAAGAGGGAGGTTCCTAGCACAGAATATCCAAAAGGTGGGGGTGTTATTTATACTCAACTCCTACTGTTTCCAGACCGTTTTGTTTCCATCTCTCCACCCCAGCCATACCCAGATTCTTCAGTATGTCACAAATTCTCAGGGTCAAAAGTCCACTGGGAGCCTATCAAAATCCAGTGCATTGCCCCAACGACTCCTCAAGGAGTTAAGACAGAAGTCAAGTCATGTCAAGTGAAGAGTAAGACCATTCTCCCAGCCTGTCATAGAGCAGCCACCTGATCAATAAAAATCAATCAATCCCCGATCAGCTGCAGGTTTGCACACTGTTCACTACACTTTCATGTGACAGGCAGGCAGATACATCTCTGTTCCTGACCGACTGCCCAGAGTCATAACTGAGAGTTCTAAGCAAAAACAGCATTGCATGTGGTTACTTCCCTTTAACCGCCAAGGCCTGGGTAGATCTTGGGGTACACTATGTACAAAAGAACAAGCACAGCAAAACCGCATAATAATAACCTCACCTCAACTGCCTGCAGTTCAATACAACAGTCATCACTACACAGGATACAATACCTGCAAGTGATTTAAAAAAACCAGACTTCTAAATCATTCTAACCAATAATACATGCTCTTACTGTCTTACAGTGCTAAGCTGAAAATTAATAAGCCTGGCTACAAAACTTTTTTTTTAAACACACACACTCTCCCCCCCCCCCCCCCCCCCCCCCCCCCCTTCCAGACAAAAGAATAAATAAGAAGGCTGAGAGGCAGAAAAAGAAAAAGGCTGAAGCAAGCCTGGCTACAAAACAAACAAAAAAACACCTAAAAAGACTTTTTTTTTAAAAAGCACCCTACCCACCTCCTCACGTCACCAAACAAATTTCTGTAAGACACACTCTTGGTTGAAGTGTAATCATTCCAAATCACAATGCTCATCGCCAAAAAAAAAAAGGTCACAAAACCAAACAAAATCCACCTAGCACTTAGATCTAAACCCTAACCCCACCACCACCACCAAACACTCACTTCTGGCCCAGGCCAAAAGCTGTGTCCGTTATTGATGTCAGCAAATTGCCAAGGCCTACACTAAAATGTTGTTATGTTGTAAAATGTTGTGTTGAGATTGCCTTCAGCCATGACAAGCTCTTAACATAACAACCTGCACTCTTCTTTTAAAGGAGAAAAAAATCCTCTGAAGTCGGAGTAAGGCTGCCTATTTGGCAAGGTACTTGAAAATAGTCATACACGCAAACTTCCATCCGGTGTGCTTCCTATCTCACAGTGATTCCCAGGTGGGATGAGTTCTGGGTGACCCCCAGAGTGTAAAGCTGGGGAACGCAACAACAACAACCACTCGCTCACTCACCGTTCTGAGTTCCTTTTCGTCCTTGAGAGAGGCGCTGTCGAGAGCGGCGCCCAGTTCCTCCATGTTGCCGTCTCCTCCGCGCATCGCTTCCACGTCGGGGGACTCGGCACCGCCGATGGAGTAGGGGGAGAAGGCGTCGGGAGGGTTCTGCCAGTTGGCCAGGCGGCCGGCTGTCTCTGAGTTGGAATTATCTCGAGACCGACTTCTGCGTGTGGACATCGCGGCGTGGTCCCAAGGTCAGCGGGGAGAAAGGAGATCCGCCGCTAGGGCAGCTTCTGGAAACAGGCAGGACGACGACGACGACAACGTTAAGGAAAATCTTGTTTATAAAAAATCAATTTTCCGCGTTCAGAATAGTTCAGGTTAGACTTTCAAGAAAATATGCCTTTTCAGGCAAGACAGATACTGAGATAGGAAAACAAATTCATATCTAACACATATATACATCATGCTGTTCATAGACCTGAGGAAGACAGTGTAGCTGGCGGAGATGGCCCTGCAAACTAAGCTATATGACCCATGAGAGGAGCTAGTAAGAACTTGCCACTATTTCTCCAAAACACATCTGCAAACGAGAGAAGAAGGCACATACATCCCTGAAGTCGGAATGTGGCTATCTTAACAGTGGGAGGAAAAAAAGGGTCACATACACAAAATCTCACTATTGGTGAACCTCAGAGCTCTAGCCAAGGAACAAAAAAGCTCAAACAAACAAAAACCACACATGCCAACAGGAATGGGAGAGCAGCCTAAATATTTCAAACAGAAAAATCTGCCGTGACTGAAAGCAGTAAATAATATCCCACAGCTACAATTACATTGTCCTATGCCTGGAGTAGTAGAACAGTGCGAGTCTACATACATGTATGTCTATGACAAAAAAGCCCTTGTGGCCTAGTGGAAACACCCAAGGTGGGGTGTGGCTGGTATTGGATGAATTAAATACACAGACAGGACTTCTTTTCCCATATGCGAGCCACAAGCCACAGGAGGAAATGCAAAAAGGGTTAAACTGGTGTCATGAAGAAACTGGACTATATTTGTAGTCATGAGACAACACTGAATACAGTAAAATGCATTACGTCTGGCCCAGGCCAAAACTTAGTTATTGTTATTTATAAGCAAAGTGGCAAGGTCTGCATCAATTATAGTGTTGTTTTGTTTTGAAATGTATGTTGAGACTGACTTCTTCATCCACAACAAGCTCTTAGCCTAACATTAGAAGGTGCACTTTCCACTAAAGGAGAAAATCAGAGTACGGCTACCTAATAATAACAAGTATTATGCCAAATACTTGAAAACAGCCGCACAGACAAAACTTCTCATCCAGTGCATACTTGTAGAGAGTGACAGAGTGCACATTCTAGGTGACCCCAAGAATGTTTAAACTGCAGAATGCCTGATTACCTGTGAAGAATACCTGATTACATCTGATTGTACCTTCCTTCTGCACTACACACTATGCAAGCTGCAGCTGAGCATTCCAACTCCCAGGCTGAACACTCTAGGGTCTGTCAGAAGCTGCATGCTCTTCCTCAACACACCTGTCCACCTCTGTCAGTACACACTAGACGGACAAGACAGCATGCACCGCAGTTCTTAGACAGCCAATTCCAACTTCAGAGGAATTTGTTCCCCTCTGTATGGAGGCTGTTATGCCAATGACTTGTCATCTCAGCTAAGGTAATTCCACATATCATTTCAAAACGTGACAACCATATTTATAATGTAGGCCTTAACACTTTGCTTACATCAAGATCTGAAGTAAGTTTTTGGCTGAGGCAAAATCACAACACTCAAACAGCTGATGCATCTTCTGAAATGAAAGACAATAGCTAAGCAGTATAATGCACCAAAAGCAAAAAAATCTCCAAAAATATACGCTATGTTAACAAACAAAACAAAACAAAAAACAGCAAGAAAGAAAGCAACAGCTAAATTAAGATTACACCAGAATAAAAGGTTTCTTTGTCTTTTCAAACTGAACAAAACCTACACATCAAGGGGTTTTGCTTATAATGCATTTCTTTAACTGTGTTTAGGTTGATTTTAAAAAACCAAAGAGATGAATTAGAAACTATCAACTTACACAAGCACACACACACACCTAACATAGTAACAACTGACTCTTTGGGGAGTTGTTAACTGTTGATAAAAAATTAACTTCACGTACTACACAGCTTTACCAAACTCTCCATCATCTAGGTAAGAATTCAGTCACTGTCTAAATTTTCTTTCAATTAAAAATATTGCTGCAATCCATTCAAACTACTTTTAACAAACATCAATGTTTCAATAAATCCAAGCAACAGACAAAGCTTGGCGTCTGACGGAAACATTTCAACCATTCTGTCAATGCCTCTCCAAGCAGGCAAGACTGCAAAGCTTGCATTGCCGTGAAGATTAATCATCATCGCCGTCACCATAATAAGCAGACGATAAATCAAAAGAAGGTGGCTGCTATCTAAGCCCATGCAGTAAATCAAAAGACAGATGCAGGAATGTCAGTCAGTGTTGTATTCTATGGGCTCAACCCACATATTTTGGGGGGGGTAGGGGGGGAGAGAGGGGGTGGGGAGGGGTGTCAAAAACTGAGGGGTCTTTCATTCAACTGCTTTGAATAACTGAAAGTCTGTAATTATGTTATGCTTGCTGAGTTGCGCTCTCGCTCTCTTTCCATCTGTGTGTGTGTGTGTGTGTGTGTGTGTGCACGCGTGTGTGTCCATGCATGTGTGTGCATTTGTCTGTTTGTCTGAATGTGCACGTGTGTAGAATAACATACATACATGTATCTAAGCAACAATTCTTACTGCTCTTGTGTTAATGCCACCATTTTCCTCTCTTTAAAAAAGAAAGACAACTTATAAAACCAAAAGTGTTGGTGAACATTAGGAACTGGGGGTGAAACAGCCTGGTGCCAGTAGTGGTGAAGTTACTACACGTGTGATGTGATGTGATGTGATGTGATGTGATGTGATGTGATGTGATGTGATGCTGACCCAGTCACAGCACAGGCTCAAGTCCCAATCAGATGTCTCGGGACATTTTTTTCCCTCCCTTCCCACAGAAGTCCTTTGGATGAAAAGTTCTACAAAACCTGTCCCCTGTGCAAACACATGCAGAACATCTTGCACACACGTTAAAAGCCGTATGTATGCCTTTCACAGAAGAGTAGGCCAGCTATGTCAAGAGGGATGGATGGCATGAAAATACCCAGCATGCACCTAGTACTGGGAGAGGGATGGGCTCCACCACACTGACCTTGACACAGCCAAAAAAAACACTTCAGAAGCATGCTCCAGTGACTCCTTAGGGAGCTATGGCTGTATGGGAGAAGTCAGGTCAGGCAGTGAAAGATGACAAGTATGTCCTACCTCATCTCTGCTGCCTCCCCCACCATAATGCCTTTGCTGGCTTTTCCAACATTAACGCCACTGACTGCATTCTTCTTCTGTATGTTGCTACACGATCTTATGTGACATATTTTGTACATTATGTATTTTGTTCCCAGCATGATACACATTTTCGTCAAACTACAACCACCGACGATTTTTCTCCCTATGAAGACATAGGAACAACTTTCTTCATTGTCTTTATTCATCAACATTGGTGGTGATGGCTGGCCGGCTTTCAGTTTCATCGATTCAGAGCTAGGTATTTCTTAATCGTATGTTTGTAACTTAAACTTTTCTCTTTTTTTTGAGCTGTAACTGTGTAAGCTGAATAAGAAGCACGAGATATTCTGATAGGCTTCAAGGAAGCTACATAAAGACTGATAATTTTTGCAGCAACACTTACTGGCTGCAAGTTGCAGATGAACAATGAAAGAAAATATGGTTATTAAACTTACAATGATTTTCCACTTCAACCACATACTGGCACAACAGTGATAACTGGCCATTTCTTCAGCAACAGAGCCTAGACCTTTTCAGTTTTACATTTTCAGCCACTATATGGTGGGGAAGAAGAGCCAAGGGGGTGGGGTGGTTTCTGAGAAACCCCAGGACTATACTTATTCAGCCCACACATCATTTATGATTTATGTGCTTGAATTACAAAGCCAATCAATGAATCATTTTATATAATTATACACTTTGACTTTATAATCTTCATTTCTTGGTGGAAGCAAGCCCTCATCCATAACTGTCTTATAAACTGGGGTGGGTTTTGTTGTTTTATCTTTTAACTGAATGAGCTGTTTTCCTTGCTATTAATTTTTCCCATTGCGCATAGTCAATACTGGAACTGTAAAACTTCTAAAAGGCCAGGGTCTATCTTAGTTATCAAACTCTTTTTTTTAATCACAAAACTCTTTTTTTTAATCACTGTCAGCTTACCATAAACCTTTATAAAGCATCCAACAGGCTCATCAAGCACAATTTCAGTTATCCCATTTATAAACTTTATGACTATGAGTGTAAGAGAAGGAAAAAAATAATGTTAGTAGAAGCTCTGCTATCCTACTTGTGGGAAAATGTTGTTCTTTGCAGCAAAGAATTTAATTGACACTTGTCTTTTTCCACAAATGGAACCCAAGACGCTGGCACTAAATCAAGTTTTTCACACTACTCATATTTTTTTCACAAGTTTATTACACAGTTTTGTATTGTATTGCATTGTCTGACTACTTTCAGTCACCGTACATTTCTTTGCATGAAATTTGGACTGCTCTCCCCAGAAAGTGTGTGTTGCTAAAGAGAAATGCCACCCATTAAAACCTTTTTTTTGTCTGCATTTTTGTTGCCCTCGACTGTGACTTTTTTCTACAAGTTTTTGCCAAGGGTAACTCTCTTGTTGCCATGGATTCTTTTACATGGGTTGAATCCATGTTGTAGACAGGAACTCAGTTTATCATCTCATCTGAAAGACTACTAACCCAACCACTTCTCAAAGTGAGCTGTACTACAACTAATGCCACATCACCTGTGACATCAGGGTTTTTTCAAGTTTATTAGAAATAGACTGGTGGTGGTACTCTATTCTGTTTTTTTATATACTAAATTATGTCATTATTTTCCATCTCCACTACTATCTGCAAACAAAACACACACAAAACCAAACCACACATTCATATTACATCATTTTAACCATATCACACCAATGCAATATTGTACCAAGCCAGCAATTCCAGCTCATAATCATCCCCAAAACAAACATGTGAACAAAGGTAATAAAACTTCAGGTAAGCAAATATTTTTTTAAAGGCCACTCAAGCATTCTGGCAAATCTCGCATGTACAAGAACTGGGGAGTTGAAAGGAGGAGGAGGGAGAGAGGGTCCTAGAGGAACAATGGCGGAAAGTAATGTAAACCTTTAAAAAATAAAAATCTTCAGCAAATAAGAAGACTGTGAAGGTGAAAAAATAAACAATAACAAATAAAAACAGGTAAGTTCTGACAAAAAACAAAAAAAAGACAGCAGGAAAGAGGATAACTGATGTTTACAGTGATATTGATAATCAAGACATTTCTGACACTGAATCTTCAACAAATGGGTAATGAGTACAATTCTGGATCTATCATCCCCAACTGTTGCAAGTAATTATGTCATTTTATGCATGCTTCATTTCTCTGATAAATGTATTTATTAAGTGGTACTAGTTCTTGAAAATGCTCAACTGCTATGAAATAAACCAGTAAAAATATCAAAAACCAAAAACATATCATGAATTTAAATTGAATTCTTCAAGTTTGGCATAGTCCTGAAACTGCTATCATCTTTCGGAATGCTTACATGGCACATTAAAATGCCATGGTTATACCACAGAAGCATTCAATTCCCTTTTTACTTGGATGCTAGTATTTCAAAGCTATTTCATGCACTGATTTCAGCAATCATATTTTTCATATTCTAAGATGAAACAGAGACATACTGCATCATGTAGTAAAATTACACATGTATATCAACAAAAACTGCACAATGATTAAAGGATGGAATTGAAAATACATTGTATTTCACCAGTCACCACAAAGTATACTCTAAAAAAAATATATAAAAATAAAATCATCATCAGTCTCACCTATTAAGTATTATCACTCTTGTCTTATGAGTCATATTTATCACTGAGATGGAGGTGAACACTCATGACTCATGTGTTATCTTGCCTGAAAGAAGACTAAAGAGTTAAAAACAACAAATGAGTAAGCAGGCAATATTTCTTTTTAAAGGGAGAATCTCAGCAAACTACCCAAGTACCATGTCTTGCTGATAGAAACCCACAACAATGAAAGGTCCAAGGGAAAAGAAAAGAAAGCTTAGAAACAGAAAGGGGTCAGGAAAAGACAAAAGAAGACATAATAAAACCAGTAACTAGAGGGGAAAGGGAGGGGGGAGCTGTGTGTGGAAGCAGGCAATGAATCAGCACCACAACAACAGCACACTGTTAATGTTATTGTCTGGCTCACCAAAGCTGTGTGCTGTATCACTCCCTCACTGACTCAGTCTGGATGCTAGGGTTAGGCCTAAATAAGGCCACTAAATAAACGTCTGCGGTATCCAGAATAATCATCATGACTTTCTGCTTGACATACGATGGTTATCTTTTTTTCCAAAGAAACGCAATCATTAGTCCAACCGAGCTGTACTTTGTAGTCTGCTCTCCTTTCACATGCCAGAAGAGCTTCCAGCTCCAGGTGACCAAATTAACAAGCTCATTCAACTGTGACGGCACCTTGGCTCCGAAACCTGCCCGCCTACTTGCGGGCAAGCGCTTCAATACTAGTTACGCAATAAAGTATGGTCATTCGTTATTAGAGTACACAATCAATATGTGTCACAAAATCGTGACATTTTCCCTCATATCAAGATACTTCTGTCGGCAAGGTTGTCTCTGCTAGAACGAGGCAAATGACACACTTAGGGAGACTGATGATGTTCCTGGAGCAAAAAAGAAAACAAAGCACACCTATGCATGCCGCGGACGTGTTTTTAATGTGATCACCAAAATGGTAAGAAGTCAAGCAATCTGCCCACTAACCTTATTCTGCAGAAGTCCCACAGACGTCTTGACGATGCAGACTAAATGCAACAATTATGCGAATATTTTGGATGGAGATTGGTCTCTTCATAGATGCGCGAATTAGCATGCGCAAGAAATCAGAGGAAGTGACGTCAATTTGAGGTCATGGGTTCAATCCAGGACAACTGTGGGGTTGAGGTTGACAGTAGGCTGCTAACTGCGAAGTGGCCCTTGTCGCTCATGCGCCTGATGCACAAAATCTAACGAGAAAGTTAATTTGATCATTTTTCTGTAATAATCATGATAAAAAGTATCATACTGCATGAAAAATTACAATGCGTTTTGTGTCATATTTATTTACATTTATTTGGCTTCTTCATTTCCCTCTCTCTTTTTCACTTCTTCTTTGACTTGATATGAAGTCTTTGGGGTAGCAGCACGCAAAAACTTTCAGACAAGATGCCCGTGTTTTAGGCAGGGTGAACCTGGAAGAGCCTAGCCCTCTCAGATCGGTGACTGCACATTGCTGAGTGTTCAAATCCCCCACACTGTTGGAGTTAAACTGCCTAGACTTCAAGGTCATTGGCTTTTCACGTGTCCATAGGATGATATGCGTGCATATATACACATCAGACCTTAGTTGGATTTTGTTGTTGTTTGTTTTGGTTTATATAAGATTTTCAGTATTTCCATTGTGCAACTACAAAACCATAAAATCACATCCCTAGGCCAAGGAGTTCTGCAGTGAGAATCTTTGCTTTCCTATTGCTATTTTGATGGGACCAGACCTTAGTTCATAGTCTCATCCAAAGAGCTTGCATGTGTGAGAACCACTGAATGTTGAGGTTAGTAATGTTGCTGTTTAATTAGTTTTTAAGTCTCTGAATGCTAGATCATTGATGATGATGATGATGATGATGATGATGATGATGATTACATCAATACTCGGAAACCAAATTCCATTCCTCCAATAAAGCTCGTGTACTGCTGAGTGGGGCTGACACTTGTCAGGCAGTCAGTCTTGCCAAGGGTTTCTCCATTCTGCTTTTATGTAGCACTGTGCAGTGACCTCCAGAATCTCTTGTTTTGATGACTAGACTAGGTGTGTGTGTGTGTGTTGTGTGTGTGTGTGTGTGTGTGTGTGTGTGTGTGCGTGCGTGCGCGCGCTCGTACACAAATTGAATTTTATTCTTTTATATCGAGGATAATGGAATAAGCATTAATGTGCTTTTTTAATCCAATTCCCGTGTGTATGCGGTTTTGTAAATTCTGTCATCTGTTCCCACCGGCACACAATGGCCTACTCTTACGAAAAGCGGAGCAGGGTTTAACGTGTGTGGTTGTGTGTGTATGTCATATTTTTTATTTGAAGTTATCTTGGAACGTTTAAACCAATATGCACTGTAGCTTTCTTGTGTCTTTCGAGATAATGATACGTATCAACGTGCCTGTCAGAATTGAAATCGCCCTTCATGGGATGATTAAAGCGTTTTATCACTTGACTAGACTCGCGATGGAGAACTTTGAGTTTGGTCATTGCAGCTGTGGTCTGGGTTATCCTGGAGAGTAGGCCTACTTGGGGCTCTGATCTTTCATCCTACATTTTAGCTCCCAGATATCTAAAGCTATGAACGGTCTCGAGTTTCTTGTTGTATATGGCAATGTCAGCGCTGGTGCCATTGGTATCATATGTCATCAACTGGGTCTTATTTCTGCTGGTATGCATGCCATATACCGAAGAGGCCTGATTAAAGGAATATACCAAGTTGGCCAGAACATCGCCATCAGCTCCAAGATCAGATTGATGCGTTCCCTGGTCATGCCCGTATTCCTATATGCATGTGAAACGTGAACTATAACAACATACATTGGAGGAAGGATACAGACAATGGAGATGAGATGCTTCCGCAAACTTCCTGGTATAACAGATATCACATAGACGTACTAACGAGGAAGTGAAAACAAGACCTGAAACGCCATCAGGCCAAATAAAGGCCTCCTGGCTCCAGTGAAATTATGCAAACTTTTCAGTATCCCCGAGGCTATGCATGTGACTGTATCACTTCATAGTTGCTGACAGGAAAAACTGAAATATAATCTCAATAAAAATAATGATGCAAACTGAAGTAATATGAGCACGACTCGCGAACATCTGGACTGGCTGAGACTGTCCTACATGGAACAGTACAAGGAGGGAGAGAGGAAGAGGCAGACAGGTAAAACAATTGGGAAGACAACATCAGAGAGTGGACTGATAGCCTTGGGTGGGATGACATACTACAGAAAGCAGGGAACCAGGAGGAGTGCTGGTTGCAAGATCTTCAGTGGTGCACCAGACTATGGGATATATAACAGGTAACAGTGGAGTACTGAGCTTGGTCTCGTGCCACTCTTGTTGATGATTTTAGGGTGACTTCTTTCAATGGAAAGTTCGCTGTGCGTTCTTAGTCATCCACTTCGAGTCACCCAGTACTGACTACAGATATTGGCACTGACCTGGCTTGCTTTTGTGCTTTCCATGGCTGTTTTGGGTCCTCAGCAGAGGGACGTGACCTTCTGTTGCCTTTAATGGCCTACTTTCGGACAGCACTGACTACATATAATGCAAGCTCTTAGAACACTTGGCTAACCCTCCTTGTCCCCTTCCTCGGCTTAGTGTACTATGCCTGAGCTCAGGATGCTGTCACATCTGTGATGCCCCATTGTTGCAGGGAAGGCATGCAGGATCGTCTGACTTCCTCAATGTTAGCAGGCTTGCATTGCAGGGTAAGAGGACACATATTGTGCATATATATATATATATCCCCGAAGTTGGAATGCGGGTACCTTAATGGTGGGCAAAAACGGTCAAGTACGCACAATCTCATCATTAGTGAACCTTGGAGCACTAGCTGAGAAACGAAAAAAATATATGTATATTTCAAAATTAAAGGGAGGGGCGGAGAAGCTTAGGCCACATGTGTTCTTGCTGAAACTCCTCTGCAGTGCTCTTTCGTCCATTGCCCATGTTGTCTTTCAGCAAATAGTTTTCTGGAATGTTTTTTCATTCCCCTATTTCACCTCTGTCTCTGGCTTTATCCTTAGGCCCCTGACCACCACTCCATTTATGTTAACCACAGTCCCTGCCTTTGGTTTCTGTAAGCCCAGCTCTTGGTCTGTTAATCTGAAGCTCTCATTGCATTCACTGCAGACTACTGACTTTCCATGTGGGGCCAGTTTTCAGCCTGGTGCTGAAGTTATCTGACCTTGTCTTCTGAGGGCCTGGCACTTGCACAAAATCCTTTCATTATTTTTCTTTCACTCCACAAAAAAGGAATAGGCATAGAGGTTGGCTTAGTGGTTAGAGTATCACACTTATGATCTGGGGGTAAGTGAAGGCGAGGTTTCTAGTATCTCTGAAGTCTCTTTTCAAGGGTACCCCTCCCCATTTCCTTCTGAAGTTACTGTACATAGTTCCTGTGAGTTACAAGGTGAAGGTGTTCCCTAACCTATGCCCTTGTTGGAGAACTCGAACTGGAAATAAGGGAAGAGTCTGATCTAATAATTATCTGAATTAATGTTAACTCTCCACTGCCCCAAATTTTGGATTTTTAAATTAGAGTCTGAACTAATGTCTGAATTAATGTTAACTGTCCACTGCGGGTGTCCCAAATTTTGGATGTTTAAATTAGAGTCTGAACTAAAGTCTGAATTAATGTTAACTGTCCACTGTAAAAAGGTAAAGGTAAAGGAGTCCCATAACCTATAAGGTCGTAGGGGAGCGAGGCGTCAGAGACCTCGCTTCTCTAGGGCCAGCATATTGAGGGCGGTGGCGCCCATCTCCTCTCCCTCGCTGCTTTACCTTCCCTGACCCTAAAGAGGGCAGGTACCCATTTACAGCTGGGTGAACTGGGGGGAACTGTACTGAAGCCAAGGCGCGCAAACGGTCACCCATCCAACTGGTAACCACCCGCTCGATGCTGCTTAACTTGGCTGGGGGAAAGCGAGTGCTCCGACCACTGAGCTATCCCGTCCCCTACTGTCCACTGTGGGTGTCCCAAATTTTGGAATGTTTGAATAGTTTCCTGACAAACTGGATGAGGCCTCTGAGGAAGGGTTCCTGAATCCTTTTCTTCTTAAACAATCGTGTTTTTCTTTTCTTTGCTGATTCTGTTTTGCTAGGGGCAGTGTGCTTTGCAATTAAATCAGTCAGCAATACTGTTATAGTCCTGCTTTTCAAATTCTGAGGTGATCTTCACCTGCTCCTTGAGATTCCTTGTCTAATTTCTTCCATCTCTCATGGACATCTGGATTTCTGAGAACATGTTTTAGCCTACTTCTGGGTGTGTTGCTGCCTTGTTGATGCCCCTGCAGTGGGGAGAGACAGTAAATGCTCTGCTGCAGACACCCTGTGCTTACCAATACCTAGATTCAACCAATCCACTGTTGGCCGTTGCTCTTTCTCTATTTCTGGTCCATCCATCTGGAATGACCTTCCTCTCTCCCTTCGTGAAAAGCCTACTTAGGACAACTTTAAATCCATCCTCAAAACATACCTATTTCAAACCTAAGACTTTCCCCTCCTGTTTCATCTTATATCTGTCCCTGCCTTTGATAGCCAAAATTCCATCACCCTGTTGAAATGTATAACCTGTGTAATGTGTGTGTGTGTGTGGTGTGTGTGTGTGTGTGTGTGTGTGTGTGTGTGTGTGTGTGTGTGTGTGTGTGTGTGTGTGTGTGTGTCTTGAACTTGTTAAAATATTGTTAATCATTGTTGGTTGCATTGTAGGAGTGGATTGAATGCAAGCCCTCTGATTTATGTTCGCAAGATATAGCGCTGTATAAATTCCATTTATCATTATCATTGTTATTATTATTATTATAAACGTGACTAGGTAAGTTGTGTTTGAGGGTGCACTTTCCTGTCAGTAACTGGGTGGAATATGTTCAGCCAGTTGAGTTTTGGGCATTTGGCATCAATGGTCTGTACAGAATTGTCAGTCAGCATAGATATCTTTGGCACTACGATTTGACACCTGGTCTTCAACCTCTAACGTTTTATCTGCTGACACAGAATGGAACTGTAAATTTGTTTTTTCTTCTTTTTTTTCTTTTATATCGAGGATAATGGAATAAGCACTCATGTGCTTTTTTTTTTTACATCCAGTCCCCGTGTGTATGCGGTTTTGTAAATTCTGTCATCTGTTCCCACCGGCACACAATGGCCTACTCTTACGAAAAGCGGAACAGGATTTTAACGTGTGCGCAAGATGTTCTGCGTGCGTTCACACACGGGGCCTCGGTTTATAGTCTCATCCGAAGGACTTTTGGGGGGAGTGGAGTCTGCACTGATGTTAACTCCAGGGGAAAATATTCCCTTGAACGGGAATCGAACCCGGGTTGTCAGATTGCGAGCGCAATGTTCTAACCACTAGGCTATCCCGTCCCCCTGTTATAGTTATTATGCACCCCCTTTTGGTTCTTCTGATCCTCTTTCCAAAAAGGGAGATTTCCTTCTAGATTGTAGTCTGACTTACTCCTGTCTACAGCTGCTAAGTTTGTAAATCAGTGGAGGTTTCAAAGCACCCACTAATTTTCTTGTGCTGTCCTGTAAATTGATAACTTAATCTCTTAGGCCTATCTCGATGGGAAGAATAAAGCCAGAGAGAAACTAAGCCGCCCCCAGCTACTGAATCTCTCTCTCTCTCTCTCTCTCTCTCTCTCTCTCTCTCTCTCTCTCTCTCTCATGGGGTGAGATGTGTCTTCCCCCCTGGCCTCAGCCGACACATTCCGACTTCGGAGCAGCTAACTTCATAGTACATGTTGCATGCTGGGTATGTTCGTGTTTCTGTATTCCACCAAGGCTGATATGAATTACGAGATCTTTTAACGTGAATATTTGATCTTCTGCCTGTGTGTATATACACAAAGGGAATTAAGGCACTGGCAGGTCTAGACTTGAGGTTGACCTGGAATATCATGAAAATGTCCACCCTTAATTCACCAGAGGCTGCCGCGGAGATTCGAACCTGACAGTGTCATCCTGAGCGGCAGATCTAATGCTTTACACCAGTGATGGACTTCTCTGCCTGGGCCAGCAAGTCAAGTCCCCCTCCCCCGTGTGTAGCCTGCCTCTAGGAGTGGACTGGTCACCCACACTCAGTCCATTTAACGGAGACAGCACAACTCATATTATTAGTCAATGATTGTCTACAAAAGATTGTTTGGTTTTGGCTTCACTATCAAATAAACACTGTCTCTGTGAATGATGATCATCTGCCCCAGCAGTCTAAATCAGATGTATGTATGCTCAGGTTCCTACAACCAACTCTTCTTTACTCTTCAGTTTTAGTTGACTAAGGTGTCACTATGTCCGTGGTTACCATTTTGAAGCGTTCATGCTGCAGTGTAGTCGTCAGATCAAGCCTGTCAGGATCTATTCCCTAACAAGGTTTTTTTTCCGGAGTGAAGCCAGTGTAAAACATTAATGGAGATCTTCTCTGGCCAAAAGATCCGGAGAATTCTTCGGAGGCATATGGTGTGAAAGGACGTAAAATATTTAGTGTTTCATTAACAACAGCAGCAACTTGGATTTCGGACTGGATGGTCGAGGGTTTGAATCCTAGAAGAGTCATAGGGATTAAAATTTTTTTTTTTTTTACTCGGGCGGGTTCCATCCCTGAGTGAGTGTGCTGTGGGCTCAGTGGGAAGACTTGGACCACACAGTTGAGCTTCATCTACTTTACAGATGCAAGTTTGAGTGTTGCTCAAATTACCTGACCAACACTGCAGATGTCTGTATCTCTCGGCCCAGTAAGTGTAGAGTACAACCTTGTCATGTAGTCTCAAAGAATGTATATGCACTTCCTCAGCAGTATCATTAAGTCATCCTCATTGCCATTGATCATCATGCTTTAAAAAACCAGTTGCCTCTGATTCGGTGGCCCCAGTTGCTCTAGTCTCATGGTGACCTCAGATTCGGTTTCCCCATACACTTCTGTGCTTGTGGTGAGTTTGTGTCAAAGCCTTTGGGTTGGGGGTTCACGGGGCACTGTGGTTGGAGGGACGTTGTGGTGGCTGCCAACTCACTCAGTATGGCTCCGCGACTGAGCTAATACTGTCGTTAGCAGGGGCTTAGTAGGTGGTGTCCTGCGTATGTTAGCTCAGAACAGGCACCACTGAACACCACTAAAGTTACCCAGCTGCAGTGCAGGGCCCCTATGGCTGGTGGCCCCACAGCGGCCTGATATTGATGGGCGCCCTGTGGACTTTCGACTCCGAAGATGAGACATAACGAATCTGGGTATGGTTGTGGCGGGGAGATTGAAATGAGCAGAGTGGGAACATCAGGACGGGGACGTCACAGAAGACGAGGCAGAAGAAAAAAAGCAACAAAAAAAGCACCCCCCAAAAAACAACAAACAAACACAACAACACAAAAACAAAACACAATCCCCAACAACAACAACAAAACAAACAAAAAAATCCACCAAAAATTCCCCAACCACTCAGCAAAACAAAACAAAAACAACAGCGACAGCAGCCCTCTGCAGCAGAAGCAGCAACAATATTAATTAATTAATTAATTAATAAATAATAATAATAATAATAATAATAATAGTAGTAGTAGTAGTAGTAGTAGTAGTAGTAGTAGTAGTAGTAGTAGTAGTAACAACAACAACATATGATAGGGAACAATTACAGTTGCAGACAGTAAAAAAAAAAAAAGGGTGGCGCTGCTCTTGTGGCGACGCGTTCTCCCTGTGGAGAGCAGCCCGAACTTCAGCTAAGAAACTGGCTGACTTAGGCCTAAAGTGGTATAAAACTGTAAAAAAAAAAAAAAAAAAGAAAGAAGAAAAATGCGTTTTTTAATTTATTTTTTTACTACTACTACTACTACTACTACTAACAACAACAACAACAACAACAACAACAACAATAGTGCTGATATTGATAAGTACTAGGCCTTTCTGTGTGTGTCTATGTGTGAGTGTATACATTTGAATTTGTAAAAACTATTAATTGTAACTGGCTGCATGTGAATAAGTGGGATGAACGAAAGCGCTATGATTTTTTTTCAAGATATGGCGCTATATAAATTATTATTATTATTATTATTATTATGACTCTACTGCTACTATACTAACTAGGAAGTATGGCCATTGCCTCCCGGAAGTACCTGAGATTGGTCTCCCCTTCTCCACAGTTGACTACTTCCTTTTCCGTAAGATTGGTCGTGTTCTAAGGTTAGTGTTGTAGAAATTTTGTGAAGGTATCTGCCATCATCTATTTATTCATCTGAGTGAATATTGGTAAAATGTTGTTTTACTGTTTAAAATAGGCACATCGTTTATTTTGTTATAATATTTTGATAATTAATTCATTCAGTAAGTTTTCTTGATACTGCTGATCGGAAACATGGTTCCTAAATTCATGAATGCTGTTTTGTATCTGACGAAGGGTGTTCAACGGGAAATAGTCCACCCTTTCCAGTCTAATCGGTCTAAAATAGATTTTGAAAATAGAGAATTGGGATAGTGCATGTTCAAGTTCAACATCTTGCCTTTAAAGAATTTTAGGACATCGTTAACAATCTTGCTTTGCAGTGTTAAAAAAACCCTGCGGTTACCATACTAGTTAACCACTGTAAGGTCTACTACCAGCTAAAATGATGTAGTCTAAATAGTAAATCCCGCAGTTATTTGAAGAATAATTGTAGTAGGTCCCTAGACCGTCACGAGCTGGTGAGATTGGATTATTTGTAGCCTACTCGCTAATGTCGTTTGTAGGCAATGTTCCCACTGAAATAAATTGATCCTTTTGACAGAGGCTGAGAGGGATTGGAAGTGATTAAATGCCTAAGAGTAAGAATTTCAAAGATCGAACTTTATGAACTCATGAAGACAGAGAAAGCTGCCTTATGTCCCATGTGTCTGCAGAAAGCTGTTTTGACTAATATCTTTAACCTGTATTAGTGTATAACTTATAAGGCCTGTGGATGTGGAGGCATGGGTTCAACTTAGTCCTTGGCATTATAAATTTATGATTATATTCATGAATATAATACCAGGCTGTTTACTGAGAGGGCTTTCCCTGAAGTTGTCAGATCCTGAGGTGAGGCTCTTGTGCTACAAAACTGAGAGTGAGACAGTAACCTGTCACAGTGTCAGGTATGCACAAACGTCCAAGTTGCAGAGTTGAACAAGTTTTTGCCTCTCCATGTTCACAGTTGGTTCATGAAACATTTCCTTAACTCCTTTAGGTGAAACTACGAACTAAAGTATTTTGTGCCAAAGTATGCACAATGTCTTGCGCGAAGCTATGCCTGATGCTATGGATGACATTACTTGGCAAACAGACTGCTGTAAATAAATTCTAAAGATGATTTTGCTGTGCATGTACAAGAACAAAGCACAGACACTGAGACAGTGTAACATTCCTGTCTGATGGAAAAAAGTGTTTTTGTGTATAATGTGTACCAGATTATTTGGGGTTTTTTGCTGAAAAAAATGGCTGAATGTATTCTCGAGTATGACTTTTGATTTTTCATTTACTGGGTATAGACTATCAGTTGAATGCCTCCCCCACCTACCTTCGTCCTTTTTTTCCAAGATTACTGGACAGCTTTGATTTATGATATTCTTGTGTTTCAGATCACAACCATGGCTATCAGACCTCTTGTAAAACCCAAGATTGTGAAGAAAAGGACGAAAAAATTCATTCGTCACCAGTCTGATAGATATCTGCGAGTCAAGGTAAGTCAGCAAGTTTGTTTTGGCAGGGTTACTGTGTTGATGTAATGGGAGGCAACCGTTAAAAATTTCAGCTATGTAAACTTTGGTGATAGTATGTTCTGTGGTTTTCAGGAAAAATGGTGCTTCTGGGTCAGTTTTCAAATATTTTCTAACTAGAGGTATTTTAACCCTAGTAGCGCTAAATAAACAGCAACAAGCCTCACTTCTATTGGCTGAATTAACATTGGCTGGCATTGTTTTGGAGCATGGTGGGCTCAAACAACCCTTGATATTGATATATAAAACTGAATTAAATGTGTTAAGCTATAGATCACTGGAAAGAAGAGATAATATGCTTTTAAATGAGTATAATTTTATAATAGTGTGTATTGTTTATGATTATGTAAAAAAAAATCCAAAAAAAAAAATCATGTTCGCACTACCGATCACTGTTCCACTGTCAGGGCCCCGGATCGATTTTAACACGATAAGCAAAGTTCTTGCGGTGCATAAATGTCATGATTAGGTAAACACTATTTCTTGACATTAGTTTTCAAAAAATAAGGAGTTTGTATCGCTTTATCGGTCACCAAATACTCGGAAAAGTTCAGCGACAGGATCGACGCCATCGCGACCGTCATGGCGGAATGTGCGAAGTGGTGGCTTTCTATGACAAAAATACAAAGATCGCTTGATTTCATGTGATGCAAAGTACTCAGCAGCATAGCGATTTGACTCAACAACAGTTATTTCGAAGCCTCGTTGCGTCAAAATAAAGTAAAACAATCTGTGACGTCGAAATCGCCGAGTAGCGAAAAAGTCCATCCAGCAAAACTAGCACCGCTCGATTCAGTCCGATCGCGATCGATTTTTACCAAGTTTTTCAAAAATATTCCACAATCCTTACCTCATCGTCTCTCTCATTGTTTATTTCAACCAAATCCAGCCTCTAAAACTCCTCCTCGCTGTCAATTTTGTAAAAAAGCTCGAAAAACGCTTGAAGAAATTCTAGTGTAAACGCTGGCCGCCATTTTTGTTGAAGACGATCTCGGCTGGTCCGAAAAAAAATTAAAATACACTCTTAACCAATCAGATTCTTCGTTGCTTGTGTGTGTCAAACGACCTTCACCCCTTTCTGCGGGCCTACAACGGCCTTAACCCTAGTAGCGCTGAATATGCAGCAACAAGCCTCACTTCTATTGGCTGAATTAACATTGGCTAGCATTGTTTTGGAGCAGGGTGGGCTCAAACAACCCTTGATATTGATATATAAAACTGAATTAAATGTGTTAAGCTATAGATCACTGGAAAGAAGAGATAATATGCTTTTAAATGAGTATAATTTTATAATAGTGTGTAGTGTTTATGATTATGTAAAAAAAAATCCACAAAAAAAAATCATGTTCGCACTACCGATCACTGTTCCACTGTCAGGGCCCCGGATCGATTTTAACACGATAAGCAAAGTTCTTGCGGTACATAAATGTCATGATTAGGTAAACACTATTTCTTGACATTAGTTTTCAAAAAATAAGGAGTTTGTATCGCTTTATCGGTCACCAAATACTCGGAAAAGTTCAGCGACAGGATCGACGCCATCGCGACCGTCATGGCGGAATGTGCGAAGTGGTGGCTTTCTATGACAAAAATACAAAGATCGCTTGATTTCATGTGATGCAAAGTACTCAGCAGCACAGCGATTTGACTCAACAACAGTTATTTCGAAGCCTCGTTGCGTCAAAATAAAGTAAAACAATCTGTGACGTCGAAATCGCCGAGTAGCGAAAAAGTCCATCCAGCAAAACTAGCACCGCTCGATTCAGTCCGATCGCGATCGATTTTTACCAAGTTTTTCATAAATATTCCACAATCCTTACCTCATCATCTCTCTCATTGTTTATTTCAACCAAATCCAGCCTCTAAAACTCCTCCTCGCTGTCAATTTTGTAAAAAAGCTCGAAAAACGCTTGAAGAAATTCTAGTGCAAACGCTGGCCGCCATTTTTGTTGAAGACGATCTCGGCTGGTCCGAAAAAAAATTAAAATACACTCTTAACCAATCAGATTCTTCGTTGCTTGTGTGTGTCAAACGACCTTCACCCCTTTCTGCGGGCCTACAACGGCCTTAACATTCATTGGCTGACCTTTGAAAGCGAAAGTAAGCTTTCAACTATGACCACCCACGTCATCCCGGAATATTCCGGGATCCGCCACACAGCCTAGACCCGCCTTTACCGGAATATTCCGGGAACCGCGCCACTAGGGTTAACATTCATTGGCTGACCTTTGAAAGCGAAAGTAAGCTTTCAACTATGACCACCCACGTCATCCCGGAATATTCCGGGATCCGCCACACAGCCTAGACCCGCCTTTCCCGGAATATTCCGGGAACCGCGCCACTAGGGTTAAGAGTGTCATAGAATTTTGTTTAAAAAAGATTATTATACTCGCACATTTTACATAGGATTCGAACACATTAAATTCTAAAGGCTAGCAAACGTGCGTGCACACACACACACACACACACACACACATACACACACATACACACACTGTGTAGGCCTACACAAATCCCCACCAGCATCCAGGTTAAGCCTGTGTCTGTGGAAGTGTCACTGAAGTATATTCATATGAAAACGGGGTGGGAGGGGGGGTGGAGCTTGATTGATGACTGCATCGGTGTTTGCACCATGCTGGCAAAAATCTGCAGAAATCACTTACATGAAGTGTATTGGCCCAGCCACAAACAAATTAAAAAATATTTTTTAAATAGTGAAGTTCACGCATCACTACTGAAATGAGCTGAAATGAAAGTTGGCTTGCTGGTCAGATCATGCTTCAAGATTGATTCGTGCACTGATCCATGCACACATGCGTGTAGTGCAGGGGCACTAACTTCCATAACACCTGAAACATGTGCGTGCTCTCGTGCAAGTGTATGCATGCACACTCTCTTCTCCTCTCTCAGGTCCTCAGTCTCTTCTTTGTCATTTTTCTCTTTTAAATAAGAAAAAAAAAAAAAGCAGCAGCAAAAGTGTCGTTGCTTGAACCTTTATGGTCCAGTGCAGATCAAGTCAAGTCAGACACACTTCATTGAAGAGGTTACATGCAATGCTAATGCACACGTATTTATTTTATAATTGGGAATCTGCAGTACCTATTGTAATGCTAGTGTGTAAACAAGGTAAAGGTAAAGGAGTCCCATAACCTATAAGGTCGTAGGGGAGCGAGGCGTCAGAGACCTCACTTCTCTAGGGCCAGCATATTGAGGGCGGCGCCCATCTCCTCTCCCTCGCTGCTTTACCTTCCCTGACCCTAAAGAGGGCAGGTACCCATTTACAGCTGGGTGAACTGAGGGAACTGTACTGAAGCCAAGGCGCGCAAACGGTCACCCATCCAACTGGTAACCACGCTTGACGCTGCTTAACTTGGCTTGGGGAAAGCGAGTGCTCCGACCACTGAGCTATCCCGTCCCCATTGTGTAAACAAACCTACAAGAAACTAAATACTATAAGAAATAAAGTGCACAAATCCAAAACTTTGAAGTAAAGCAAAGGGATTCAAGTTGTCAGCAATTCTTTGTCACAAAAATTATTGTATACAAAATAGTGGGTTTTTTTGTCATTTTGAGACGCAAAAATTTCTGTGGGGATGCCAGGGGCCTGTCAGTATAAAAAGCATCTCCACTTTGTGGAAATTCTGTGCTAGGAATTCCCTCTTTTCTGTCCCACTCTTTGTGTTTCGTTTGTATTCTTTCTGTCACCTCCTTTTCTTTTTTCTGTCGTCTTGGTTTGGTCCATTCTCCTGCCTTTTATTCTAGAAAGACTTAAAAGATAATAACTTTATCCCACACCGAAGTTGGATGTACTTGGGCACAACACATTTTCACTCGTATGGCAGACAATAGTTGCTGTCTGAGCACTGGAAGAAGATATGTACAAATACAAAACTGGTCAGCTGAAGGGAACTTTGTCATGTTCTTGCATTGCCTCTGGACTCATCTGAGGGCCTAGGCAGCCCCCTGACCCATGCTGCAACAGTACATATTTCTCCTTTTGTGTTTTTTGCTCCTGTTCCACTATTTTCATTCTCACCTCTGAATAATGGGGATGGAAAATCAAGGGAGGGAACTGGCGAGAGCTACATTAAAAAAAAGTTTTTCAGGAGCAATGCATTCATACACTGATACATTGAAGGTTATGGAATTGATTTAATTTCCCCAAAACACATCCCAAATAGTTACGCAAGTTCATGCGTGACATTACCTAAACCCATGGTAATGAAAATATTTTGTTGACCACATTAGCAAGAGTATACATAGTTTATGAAAGTCGTTACCGATGAGTAAGGGGTTTAACACGCGTGTCAAATTACCTCGTGCACTGTTGCGTTAGGTGGGATTTGGTGATATATTTTTTATTGTCGTGGAAATGAAGAATTGGACATAATTGTACTTTTTGCCATAAACAAAAATCACTGTAATCGATTTCATATTATGTAGACAGGAAGACAAGTTTGTAAAATCTTTTGCACTATGCTCTGATATGTTTTTACTGCTGTTTGATTGTTTGCAACTCTGCTTATAGATGATAGATGGTGAAGCAATTATATTCCGTTGCTTGTAGTCAGGTAAAGCGAAGTGACACAATTGTAATAAATATGTTTTTGGTTTCAGCCCAGCTGGCGCAAACCCAAAGGTATTGACAACCGTGTCAGACGGCGCTTCAAGGGCCAGTACTTGATGCCCAACATCGGTTATGGCAGCGCCAAGAACACACGCCACCTCTGCCCTGACGGCTTCAGAAAGTTCGTCGTCAGAAATGTCAAGGTCAGTTGTGCCCTGCTGCTTTTTTTGGTTTTTGTGTGTTCATTGGCTAGAGCTCCGAGGTTCACAAATAGTTGTTACAATTTTGCGTATGCGACCAGTCCCCCCCCCCCCTCCAAAACCATCACCATTTAGGTAGCTGCATTCTGACTTCAGGGATGGTGTCTTAACACCTGTGTGCATGCTGGTTTTTTGCCATCCTTTTCTGCTGGCATGCAGTAGCCTACTCTTCCGAAAGGCGGAATGGGTTTTTAATGTGTGCTAGATGTTCTGCATGTGTTTTTACACAGGGCTCGGTTAATAGTCTCATCTGAGGGACTTTGACATTCAGTTGATCATTTCGTCAAACTGGGAAGAAAGGACAAGGCTGGAGACTGAACCCAGAACCTCACGGTTTACTTGTTAGCAGGCGAATGTCTTAACCATCCTGCCACCGCCCTCATCCCCTGTTGCTAGTAGTGCGAAGATATTGGGAGCATAACAGAAAACAACCTTTTTCTGAAAGATTTGCTCCTTTAAAAAACAATTTATTTTGTGTGGAAAGATTTTGCTCCAGTTCAGATGTCTTAAGTCGTATGAAGGTCCCATTTATTTCTGATTGAAGGACAAATATTCCAGCACATTAGGTTTTAAAGAGTTGCTTGTAGAGCTGAAGGTTTTTCTTCTTGCCTTATATAAAAATGATAGTGCCAAGTGGCTGAAAAAGAAATCAGGCATGTGTCCCACATACATGTGTGTAACAAAATGCTCTTAGCCACTGAGCTTATGCTCTTAGCCACTGAGCTTTCAGTGGATAGTTGGTTGAGGACATGATTACGGGCTGAGCTGACTGGAGCAAAGTTTAGGCATTGGAAAAAAGCTGTCACTTGTCAGATGAACATGAGGAGGAAAGTTGAAAAGCTCAAATCAAGTTTCAGCTTGTAAAATGGTGTATTAGCCTAAGAAGAAAAAATATATAATCAAATCATAAATCAATTATATAATTATATAATATATATATATAAAATATATAATCTGATCAGGACACCTGGTCTGTAGTTTTAGAATGTACACTTTTCCCCACAAAGCTTGATAGAACATGCTTTCTTCTGTTTGTGAAATCTTAGTTGTAACATAAACCCATGGTCTGTTGTTGTAGAATGTACTTTTAAAATATTAAAAAAAATAAAGCTTGATAGAACATGCTTTATTCTATATGTAAAATCTTAGCAATAAGGTAAACTTCAGGTCTGGAGTTTTAGAATGTACTCTTTTCATAAAGCTTGATAGAACATCTTTGTTCTGTTTGGAAAACCATGGTTAGCAGTAAGGTAAACTTGAGGACTGTAGTTTTAGAATGTACACTTTTTCATTAAGCTTGATATAGCATCTTTTGTTCTGCTTGTGAAACCATGATTAGCAGTAAGGTAAACTTCAGGACTGTAGTTTTAGAATGTACACTTTCATTAAGCTTGACAGAACATCCTTTGTAAAAGCCTGATTAGCAGCAGTAAGGTTAACCCCTGGTGTTAAGTTTTAGAATGCACACTTTTTCATGAAGCTTGATAGAACATCCTTTGCTCTGTAAAAGCACGATTAGCAGCAGTAAGGTTAACCCCTGGTGTTAAGTTTTAGAATGTACACTTTTTCATGAAGCTTGATAGAACATCCTTTGTTCTGTAAAAGCACGATTAGCAGTAGTAAGGTTAACCCCTGGTGTTTAGTTTTAGAATGCACACTTTTTCATTTAGCTTGCTAGAACATGCCTTGCACCGTGTGTAAAGCCCTACACTAGCATATATAAACCCTGTTGTGTGTGTTGTTCCTGATAGAACATGCCTTGCACTGTGTGTAAAGCCCTACGGTAGCATATATAAACCCTGTTGTGTGTGTTGTTCCTGATGGAACATGCCTTGCACTGTGTGTAAAGCCCTACGGTAGCATATATAAACCCTGTTGTGTGTGTTGTTCCTGATAGAACATGCCTTGCACTGTGTGTAAAGCCCTACAGTAGCATATATAAACCCTGTTGTGTGTGTTGTTCCTGATGGAACATGCCTTGCACTGTGTGTAAAGCCCTACAGTAGCATATATAAACCCTGTTGTGTGTGTTGTTCCTGATGGAACATGCCTTGCACTGTGTGTAAAGCCCTACAGTAGCATATATAAACCCTGTTGTGTGTGCGCGGTGTTCTCCAGGAGCTGGAGGTGCTGTTGATGCAGAACCGCCGCTTCTCCGCCGAGATCGCTCACTGCGTGTCCAGCCGCAAACGCAAGGCCATCATCGAGCGCGCCCAGCGGCTGTCCATCAAAGTGACCAACCCCAACGCCCGCCTCCGCTCCGAGGAGGACGAATAGACTGTGCGTTGTCGTGTTGTGTTGTGTTGCCAATAAAAGTGCGGGAAGAGTGTTCGGGTGTGCTGAATAGTGGTGTGTGTGTGTGTGGCATCGGTTGAAGGGAAGAAAGTGTGGCTGAAGAATACACATTCTTACACACACACACACAAACTATGAAAACTGCATTCTTTTTAGAAAGTTCTTTGTTTTTATTTTTGACAGATAAGTTCTTTGTAGTAGTACTACAATCAACTTTAAAGACATTCTGGCATACCCACTATAAAAAATACACGATTTCACACTCACACTATAAAAAATACACGATTTCACACACACTATGAAAAGATCACACTCACTCTTGGATATTTGTTTGGACAGAAATCTCCCATGTCTGTCAAAATGCTTCAGCAGTACCTGAACAAAAAAAGTTGCAAACATTTGCTCTAATCATAAGGGCAGTCGGCTCAAACGACCAGTTGCCAAACTGAGCTGATAGGATAATACCTGCCAGTCTGTGATGGTGTGAAGATTTCTGGTAGCCTCATAATGCTGTGGAAAAAAATACGCACAAGAAAAATGTTGGCCAACAGATGTAGGAGAAAATTGCCTGACTAGCCTGGAAAACAAGGCTGGAGAAAGAACTTGTGAGAGAGAGAGAAGACGCACACGTGCACAAATAAAATGGTGTGACAGAAAATACAATTTTTAGCACAGAATTTCCACAAGGTGGGGATACTGTTTATCCTGAAAGTGGCCCTGGCATCCATCCTTACAGGGGATTGCAAAGTCCTTGAAATTGGCAGTAGAAAACGTGTGAAATCTCTGCAGAATAATAACTGGTGTAGCACGGATCGTAAGGAACTTGGCTATGAAATGCACACGACTCGCATCCTTCCAGAGCAAACGAGTAAAAACACAGCAGCACCCAAAGTGGCTGAGCACATTTTTGGTTATCTAAAGCCTCCTTCAGGCTGAAAGACTGGCCAGCTGATGCCAGTCGTACTTAACCCTAGTGGCGCGGTTCCCGGAATATTCCGGTAAAGGCGGGTCTAGGCTGTGTGGCGGATCCCGGAATATTCCGGGATGACGTGGGTGGTCATAGTTGAAAGCTTACTTTCACTTTCAAAGGTCAGCCAATGAATGTTAAGGCCGTTGTAGGCCCGCAGAAAGGGGTGAAGGTCGTTTGACACACACAAGCAACGAAGAATCTGATTGGTTAAGAGTGTATTTTAATTTTTTTTCGGACCAGCCGAGATCGTCTTCAACAAAAATGGCGGCCAGCGTTTGCACTAGAATTTCTTCAAGCGTTTTTCGAGCTTTTTTACAAAATTGACAGCGAGGAGGAGTTTTAGAGGCTGGATTTGGTTGAAATAAACAATGAGAGAGACGATGAGGTAAGGATTGTGGAATATTTTTGAAAAACTTGGTAAAAATCGATCGCGATCGGACTGAATCGAGCGGTGCTAGTTTTGCTGGATGGACTTTTTCGCTACTCGGCGATTTCGACGTCACAGATTGTTTTACTTTATTTTGACGCAACGAGGCTTTGAAATAACTGTTGTTGAGTCAAATCGGTATGCTGCTGAGTACTTTGCATCACATAAAATCAAGCGATCTTTGTATTTTTGTCATAGAAAGCCACCACTTCGCACATTCTGCCATGACGGTCGCGATGGCGTCGATCCTGTCGCTGAACTTTTCCGAGTATTTGGTGACCGATAAAGCGATACAAACTCCTTATTTTTTGAAAACTAATGTCAAGAAATAGTGTTTACCTAATCATGACATTTATGCACCGCAAGAACTTTGCTTATCGTGTTAAAATCGATCCGGGGCCCTGACAGTGGAACAGTGATCGGTAGTGCGAACATGATTTTTTTTTTTGGATTTTTTTTTACATAATCATAAACACTACACACTATTATAAAATTATACTCATTTAAAAGCATATTATCTCTTCTTTCCAGTGATCTATAGCTTAACACATTTAATTCAGTTTTATATATCAATATCAAGGGTTGTTTGAGCCCACCCTGCTCCAAAACAATGCTAGCCAATGTTAATTCAGCCAATAGAAGTGAGGCTTGTTGCTGTTTATTTAGCGCTACTAGGGTTAACAAGAGACTGTACTGTTCCAAGTGAGCGAATTCACATTTCTACTCCAACTTCATAAAGCAGCAGAGTATACATTAACATAAATCTGGAAAAAAAGGCAACTTGAAATATTTTAGCACTTTATATCGCATGTACAAACAGTTGTATGAAATCTTGTACTTTTACATTATTTGTACTTTTTCAATGCAGAAAAACCTTTAACTTTTTAGAATAAAAAATTTACCCTCCCACACCTTCGACAAGTATGATAAAAAAAAAAGAAGCACATACTACACATGATCACACTGGAAGTCCTATCAAACCCCACCCCCCAAAAAAAAACCCTCAACAAAAAACAGTTAACTGACATAAAAATGCATTTAGTGCATAATCACTGACACTTCAAGAAACTTTGATATGTCTGCTATGAGAGGATATATAATTGGTATAGTGAAATCTGAAGCCCCTGCTGTGAATACAAAAGCTTTGCTGTCTCAAAAAAACAGAAATTCATGTAAGTAACAAGTTGTACATGAAAACTAAGCAAGTGAACAATCTCGCAGAAAAACTACAATTAAAAAAGTTTGGGTAAAGTCTTCATGCATGCCTGTGCTTGTAACCTACATGGACTCTTTTTCGCAAGCATTGGCATTCATACTACAATAACATCATTATAAAAAAAAAAAGCCCTATAGGTTGACCAATAAAGTTAGCAGCAAACTTCTGCATGTGCGTGTAACTTTTCCATTCCCTGAATCGATGAAACCTGAGGTGAAATCATGAGATACGGGGGAAAATATCGGTCGACACTCTGGCTACACAGGGTCGATGGGAAGATGAAGTCCTGTGCCACAAATGGGATGGCAGCCATGTGTCGCCCACACATCACACACACAGGCTGGTTGGGCACAGAAAGCCACTTTGTTCATACTTTCGCCAGGAAGAGCAGCCTGAATTATCTATCATACATGCAGAGTTGGAAATCCAGCAATGAGCGAAAGTGATATACTGTACAATTCAGTCAATAATATAATATTGTACAATACAAAGAAGTACAAGGGTTCCATCATCGTTCAAAAGCGTAATGGCTTTTCACAGATATGTCGGCCTGAAAACGGAGATATTGAGACAGAAAATAACGTCCGCATACATACAGTAGACCACAGAGGAAAACGATAGGCATCCTGAATTTCTTCATAAAGAGAACTCTGCCGCAAGTGAATGGACTATACATAACACACTTTCCTGCCTCTACCCAACACTGCTGATGACAGATCCAGTGTTTTTACTGGGGCCATGAAGGAATTATAAATAGTTTTTCTGTTGCAATGACTCATTAAGGGAGAGAACCCCTCTTTCCCAGTACACTACACTGTTCACATTACTGTATGCTGCTGTAACCCAGTAGTGGGTGATAGGGAGGAAAGGGTTAGTAGATGGTTGGTTACCCTATAGCGGGTTACCCAAAGGGAAAAGGTTTTTTAAAAAAAGAGGAAGAAATTGGGGGAAAAAAGTAGAAGCATAAGAAATTTGATCAAGAAATAATACACATTGTACACACACTGTATAAGTAGTTGAAGCATAAGAAAGACATCTGATCAAGAAATTATACACACACACATTGTACACACACACACACACATTGATATCTATAATATCATGACTGAGACTGGGACACATGTTTATACAATTCTGTTCAATTCATAACAAAAATGAACAACAAACATTCCCCTCCCCAATCACCCAACATAAAAGAAAAGTTGATGTGAATAACAATCATGGCCTCACATGTTCAAACAGTTACCAAGGATCTTGCACAACATTTCAACACAAAAGCATATATACATGAATACCTAAACGCGTATATAAAAAAAGAGTAATACCCCCCCCCTCCAAAAATGCGCCATTTGACAGTCAGTAAGGATTTTAAAGGCACAAAATAGTTTTTAAAACCCTGAAAAACTACTTCTGCAACATGGAATGCATATTATAACCATTCTGCTACTGAACAAAAAAGATGGTAAAATATCCCAATATCAATGTGATCTATCCCATAAGAAGAAGGCATATAACTTGTGTGTTTCCAGCGTTTTTTATACCACAATGATAACGGACAATAAGCAAGACTGTATACATACAACTTGCATTTCAAATCAGCCAAAATGGCGGAAGCTCTACCTGAGTGATTAATGAAGACCCTTCGTCTTCTTCCATCCTGCAAGTCCCTGAAGTCCTGGGCTGGGTCTGAATCACAACGGCAGCACCACGCAAATTAAAGGGTGGGGGATTTTTATAATCTCCTAGGTCAGCTTCAAATGCAGACCTGCCAGTGCCTTAATTCCCTTCGTGTATATATACACATGCTGAAGATCAAATATGCACGTTGAAGATTCCGTAATTCATGCCAGCATTTGGTGGGTTACGGAAACATGAACATACCCAGCATGCAACCTGTACAATGAAATGAGCTGCTCTGAAATTGGAATGTGTCAGCTGAGGCCAGCGAGCAGACCTCCTGCCAAATTACAAGCACAGGAGAAGACCAGGTACCGTGAACCTTACCCAGTAAAGGGAACGCACAGAGACAGACAGACAGACAGAGAAGATGAGTACACTGTTTTGGTTTCTGTCGTAACTTGAAGCTAACATACCAGGCCTCTATAATTTAGCTGACAACGGGTGAGAAAGACCATATGATTGCTGAAAAGTATTTTTCTCCTATCTTATATGAACCAGGCTCAACAGGCAAAATCACTACATGTCCACAAAGATGAAACTCTTTCCTTCTCCCCTGTGGTAAAGAAAACCAGACTGGCGAGCACATCCTTCAGAGGTGCACGCTATTCAGCGACCTGAGGAAGACTGTGTGGCCGACAGAGATAACATAACCCTGCAAACCAAGCTGTACGGCCCACGAGAGGAGCTGGAAAGGACTTACCATTATTTTTCCCAGACATACGTGATGATATGTAGCAAAGAAGAGAAGAAGAAGAAATGAACTTACCACCTCTTCAAACAGATTTTTTCAAAGCATAGTCAACACATCGGATAGGCATAACTCTTGCCTCCAGAGAAAAAACCCCAACTTGTATATGTCCTAATTAGAACTGTACATATACATGATAAAAGATGAACAAGTAAAAAACCTTTTATTCCTCCATGCATGCATGTGTAAGTGCGTGCACACACACACACACACACACACAAACATACTGACTTGTCAGAGTCAGCATGAGTAAATATATACAAGACTTGGTCAATGTAATTATGACCACATAATTATAAGCAGAACACACATACATACATGAGTATGAAACATTTTAGTCTCTTGTGCATGCATGCACACACTGACAATGCACCACTGTGTTCAAACAACACAGCTGTATGATTCTGTTCAGAACAAAAATTAATGACTTGTGTCTTTTTTTCCCTCAAGGGGTTGCCGGGGGCCTGTCAGTAAAAATAGCATCCCCACCTTCTGAAAATTCAAGGAATTCCCTCTTTTCTATCCCTCACTTTGTTTCTGCCTGTCACCTCCTTCTCGTCTATTTTCTGCCTTCTTGGTCCATTCTCCTGCCCTTTTTTCCCAGAAAGACTTAAAAAATAACAATTCTCTCTTAGTCTTATGCGAAGTCGGATGTGCTGGGCCTGACTTGTCAGGCGCTTAACGGCAGCGTGAGGCATTTTCACTCATGTAACAGACAACGGTAGTTGCTGTCTGAGCGTTGGATGAAGAAGTGTCCATGTGAGGTGATCTCTTCCTCTGTGACAGTGGCAGGCACAGGGGGATACAGCTCCCAGAAAGCTGACACCCCAGTGGTGTGATACCACTGAACTACACTGTTATGTAAATGACAGTGTAAACCGCCCGGTAGATTATCACACATGCCAGGACTCCCTTCTTCAATGAGCATTTCTGGAATCTCAGTCTACAGTACGTTAGAAATGGGAATTATACACCCACAGAATAATTATCGTTGCCCAATCGTGGGCAAAATGGTGCCCTTAGAAAAACTGTATGCCCCGTCTTGTCACTGAAAAACAAACGATTCCCGACAAAGTATAATGTTCAGTTATCGTTGCTGATTATTTGCCACATTTTTTGGGGACATAACACGATTCCCCACTCCACTTCCGACTTTAAAAAAATGGCCACAGCGACACAGCAAAAGGAACCAACTGTCACCACCTGAAGCGGCAATGGTTACGAATGAATGTAGGCTGAATATCAACAAGAGACAGCTGTGGAAAAAGGTGGCAGGTTAGAGGCAGGTGATATCAGCCAGACCTACAGCCAGTGGTGGTTTCAACAAACTGGCAGAACCAGAAACAGCTTACTGCATAGCACGTCGCATGGAGCTGAACTCAACATAAAAGTCCACCCCGCCACCCCCCAAAATTAATTTTAGCAGGGAGGGCTTTGCCCCTTGACCCCTACCTCCCAGGTGTTACCCCTGAACCTTGCCAAGGCCTCGCTGGCTGACCCCTCAACCCTGACCTTTGGTCAGCCTCTCACTCCCCCCCTATACATTCCTAGCCATTCCCATGAAAGTTGGATTAGATACAGGCTTGTCTAGGCCCAGGCCAAAAGCTGTGTCAGTGACTGAAGTACGCAAAGCATCAAGGTTTAACACTACCATCTCGTTCTGCTTTGAAAATGAACGTTCTGCTAAGAAGATTGTCTTCAGCCATGCATGATAATCTCTCCATGACAAAACCCACACCCTCCTTTCATAAAAAACAAAACTAAAATCCTCTGAAGTCAGAGTACGGTTGCCTCTATGGTGAAAAACTTGGAACAAGCCACACACAGAGGCAAACTTCTCATAATAATAATGTATTGAATTTATAGAGCGCAATATCTTGCAATTACAAATCAGAGCGCTTCCATTCAATCCGCTCCCACACAACCAACCAACAATGATTAACAATATTCTAACAAATTCAAATGTACACACACACGCGCACATGCACACACACACACACACAGTTTGTAAATTTCAGCAGGGTGATGGAATTTTGGCTTTCAAAGGCAGGGACAGACATGAGATGAAACAAGAGGGAAAAATCTTAGGTTTGAAATAGGTATGTTTTGAGGCTGGATTTAAAGCTGTCGTAAGTAGGCTTTTCACGAAGGGAGAGAGGGAGGTCATTCCAGATTGATGGACCAGAAATAGAGAAAGAGCGACGGCCAACAGTGGATTGGTTGAATCTAGGTATTCGTAAGCCCAAGGTATCTGCAGCAGAGCGGAGGGAACGAGAAGGAGTGTACAGGTGAAGACATTCACAGAGGTAGGAGGGTGCTGTTTTGTGGAGACATTTGTAACAGAGGGTACTGATCTTGTACATTACTCTCTGTGGCACAGGCAACCAGTGGAGAGATTGCAGGAGTGGAGTAATATGCTCATCCAGTGAGTACTTGATAGTCTCACAGTGATTCCCAGGCGGGATGAGTGAGTCAGAGTTGTACGTTCTGGATGACCCCCCCCCAGGATGTTAAGCTGGGGAATGTCTAAACAACTGCCAGCTTGCAGCTACAATGATCGGTCACATACGCAAAATCTCACCATAGGTGAAAACCACCATAGGTGAAAATCACCACAGGTGAAAATCACCACAGGTAAACCTTGGAGCTCTAGCTGAGGAACATGAAGAAGAAGACAAAGAAGAATGTTCTGAAGTCTCCCTCCCTTTCACCGCGACATTCTCCTCGTTGTCATCTTCTTCTTCTTCTTCTCCGTGTAGAGCGAGGTCTTACAAAGTAAGAGACCTCCTCCTCCTCCTCTTCCTCATCATCAAGAAATCTGGAACTGTCTTTCACTTGTGGCGTGTGGTTTTTCCTAAACTCGTCCGGCGCGCATTTTTCAAACAGTCGGTAGACTTGAACCAGGAACATGTTGCTGTACTTGGTCACCTGCGTCAGCGTGTCTCTGTCCAAGGCCACTTTGTGCTCCAGGTACTGAAACACACACACACACACACACACACACACACACACACACACACACACACACACACACACACAGACACACACACACACACAGTAACCACTGCGGTCAAAATATGTTCTGATTTACAACAACAACAACAAAAATTGAATCTCCAAAGAAAACAGTTGCTACCCTTAAAAAACAAATTTCATCTTCAAAAGTATTTGAATACAGACGTATTTAATAATCACTTTTTGCGACCCTGAGATGAACTCTTTTTGTTGTTGTTTTTTGTTTCTCACTGAAAAATCTGAGGTTCACTAGTAGTGAGATTTTTGTGTATGTGGCTGACCCCCTTCCATTAAGGTGCCACATTCTGACTTTGGAGATAACGTTTTAAAAAATTTTGACAGAGAGTAGTCATACATGTACAGATAGTATTTCATAATCTCTACATCTGAATTAAAATTTACCCCTGTGGGAGATACTGGGAGCTTGCCAGTATAAATAGCATCCCCACCTTCTGGAAATTCTGTGCTATGATTCCCTCTTTTCTATCCCTCTCTTTGTTTCTGTCTTGTTCCGTTTCTTCCTCTCACCTCCTTCTTGCCTACTTTCGGCCTTATTGGTCCATTCTCCTGCCGTTTTCCCCCCAGAAAGACTTAATAGATAACAATTCTCTCCATGCCGAAGTCGGATGCGCTGGGCCTGACTTGTCAGGCGCTTAACGGCAGCTCAACGCATTTTGGCTCATATGACAGACAATAATAGTTGCTGTCTGAGCGTTCAACGAGGAAGAAGAAGAAATAAAATTTTACAAAGAATTCATGGGAGTGAATAATCTATAATTCTGTATTAATTTTTTCACAAAGTATTCATGTCAAGAGGGGATGCAATCATTTCTTCTTCTTCTTTGTGAAACGCTCAGACAGCAACTACTGTTGTCTGTCATAGGAGCAAAAATGCGTTGCTCTGCCGTTAAAGCCCCTGACAAGTCAGACTGAGTGCAGCCGACTTGGGTGTGGGAGAGAACTGTTCTCTTTTCAAGTCTTTCTGGAAAAGAAAGGCAGGAGAATGGACCAAGAAGGCAGAAAATAGACAAGAAGGAGGTGACAGGAAGAAAAAGGAACAAGGCAGAAACGAAGAGAGGGATGGAAAAGAGGGAATTCCTAGCACAGAATTTCCAAAAGGTGGGGATGCTGTTTATACTGACAGGCCCCCGGCATCCACATGAGGACCTATGACTTCTATTAATCTTGACTAAAATTTCACAAAGCATTCAAGTAAAGATTTACAACTGATAGTTCTACTTGAAAAAAAATCCAGAATCTGTACATTACAATCTACGACTATTTTCAAGTTCTACAAAAATGCATGCACAGACAGGATCTGATAACTCCACATAGAAGATAACCCCCCCCACCCCCATCCCCCCTCCAAGTTTTCTCCCCTTAGACCACTTCACACAAGCAAACAAGGCTGGCGGAAGCTTACGAATGACTTGGGCTCCTCCAGTTCCACCGACTTGAGCAGACAGCCTGTGGTGTTATCGTAGAGTCCCACCGTTC
Organism: Rapana venosa; assembly: GCA_028751875.1. Classification (NCBI taxonomy): domain Eukaryota; kingdom Metazoa; phylum Mollusca; class Gastropoda; order Neogastropoda; family Muricidae; genus Rapana; species Rapana venosa. Next base: position 52,893,231 of record CM054158.1, on the reverse strand, counting down.
CCTCCAGCCTGTGGGGGACGCTGAGCGTGGAGCAGACCACCATCAGATCCAGCTCGTCTTCGTAGCTCACCTCGTGGATCGACTGGAACGGCGCGGACGAAAGTGGACATGACTTGACACCACTTCTCCTGCAGTCCTCAACTCCTTGAGGAGTCGTTGGGGAGCCGCACTGAAGTCTTTCAGGCAGCAGCGTGTGTGGTGGTGGTGGTGGGCAAGTTAAACGTGGAGGGGGGAGGTGGTGGTGGTGGGGGGCAGGATGGCTTAGTGGTTAGAGCCTCGTGCTCAGGGTCTGATGGCCCAGGATCGAACCACCACAGAGGTAGGTGGCCGTTTTACAGGATTCTTAAAAGGTAAAGGTGTACCATACTCTATGTGGTCATAGGGGAGCGAGGCATCAGAGACCTCAGCTCCTCTAGGGGCCAGCATATTGAGGGCGGCGCCCATCTCCTCTCCCTCGCTGCTTTACCTTCCCTGACCCTAAAGAGGGCAGGTACTCATTTACAGCTGGGTAAACTGGGGGACTGTATTGAAGCCAGGGCGTGTAAAATGTCACCCATCCAAGTGGTAACCACGCTGGATGCTGCTTAACCTAGCTGGGGGAAAGCGAGTGCTCTGACCAATGAGCTACCAGGTCCCTCGGGATTTTTTTACCCTGGAGTTAACATCTGTACCGACTCCACTCCCACTAAAGTTCTTCAGATAAGACTGTAAACTGAGGCCCTGTGAGGGAACATCTTGTGCACACGTTAAAACATGCACAGCCTTTCAGATGAGCAGGCCATTTTGTATCGATAGGAATGGATGACAAATTTTTTTTTTTTTAAATGCATGCAGACTTGTGCAAGACATGAAGAGTGTGTGTTTTTTTGTAATTTTTTTTTCATTTTAAAACTTTTTTTATTTTATATATTTTGTGTGTGTCCACACTTGTGTTCAGACATCATTCCCAAAGATGGAATGTGGCTACCCGAATGGCAGGTAAAAACAAGTCGCATACGCAAAATCTCACTACTGGTGAACCTAGCCGAGGAATGAAACCCCCCCCCACCCTTAACCAGTATATACAGTAATGACTTTTTACCAGACAAACAATTAAACAGCTTGACACAGTTATAGTCTGTCTTTGAGTGTGTGTGTGTGTGTATGTGTTTAAGTGTGTGTGTGGGAGTGGGAGTGTGTATAAGTGTGTGTGTGTGTGTGTGTGTATAAGTGTGTGTGTATGTGTGAGAGTGTGTGATTGTTCTTTCTTAAGAAGAAGACAATCACACACTCTCACACATACACACACACTTGTAAGTGTGTGTGTATGTGTGTGTGTGTATGTGTGTATGTGAGTGTAAATGTGTGTGTGTGTGTATGTGTGTGTCTGTGTGTAAGTGTGAGTGTGTGTGTGAGTGTGTTTGTAAGTGTGTCTGTAAGTGTGTGTGTCTCTTCGATTTTATGTCTGTTCACTTAAAGTGATATTAGTGTGTGTGTATGTGTGTGTAGAGTGAGTGTGTGTGTGTGTGTGAATGTGTGTGTCTTCGATTTTATGTCTGTTCACTTAAAGTGATATCAGTGTGTGTGTATGTGTGTAGTGAGTGTTTGTGTGTAAGTGCGTGTGTGGGAGTGTGCGTGTGTGCACATGTGTGTGCGCGCGCGCACCCATGTGTGGACGTGTGTGTGTGCGCGTGCACATGCATGTGTTTGTGTGTGTGTTTGTGTGTATTAAACAAACTTTGTGTTATTACATGACTTGTCAGCAATGTCACCAAGCATAACTCACCAGATAATCCCCATAGAGAAGCTGCTGAGAAAAACGCCGCTTCACTTTTCGACCAGACGACGTCACATCGGAAGGATTCAGCACCGACTTCTGAAACCGCCATGCTACGATCATCACAAAAGGAACTACACGCAGCCCTCACACGGCCCTGTATCCTGGCCACGAACAAAGAGTCCTACGAAAAGGAACTACACACACCCCTTTTAAACATCAGAATCGTGGCCCAGCACTGAAAAGTCACGCAGAAAAAAACACCAGAGTCTTTTTTCTGTTTGATCTTGATTCTGTTGGTTTGTAATGATACTACTACTACTACTACTACTACTACTACTACTACTACTTCTACTTCTACTACTACTACTACTAACTGGCACTTGTATAGCGCTATCTCTTGCAAAGAGAAATCAAAGCGCTTGCAACAAATGAATTAAGAGGTGATAGGTGGTTTCAATGATGTAATGAGTTTCAGTTTGTTTGGTTTCTTTCTTGAAATGAAGAGATTAATTATCTTTAGCTATAATTATCAAAGGAGATTCTGCGTTGATAATTACACACGCATGCATGCACGCACACGCACGCATGCACAAACAAGCGCAGACACACACACATGCACACACATACATGCACACATGCGCACACACATGCATGCGCACGCACACACAGTCACCTACAAGGAGATCTAATCTAACCCCATCACACACCCTAGTGACAGGGCTGTTACCACCTCAACAACTGAGGCTCAGATACAAACTGTATGACCTAGCTTTATGCAGACAACCAGAGAAATACATGTACTACACTAACCGATAACAACAGTTACAAAACCGCACACACACGAGGACTGAATGTAAAAAACCCACTACTTTTGAACACCCACCTTCATCTTCACCACCCTACCTAAACATCTTTGTGTGTGTGTGTGTGCGCGCGTTTTTGTGAGTATGTGCGTGTGTGTGTGTGAGCAAAAATGTGATATATGTTAATTCTAATATTTTTGTGGAAGGTTGCATCTGTGTAAATGATTTGAATTCAAGCGCTTTAATTTGTTTGCTTTACAAGATTCAGCGCTATATAAATACCATACATTGTTATTATTATTAATATTATTTATTCCACTATCCTCAAAATAGAAGAATTTACATGATAACGGGGGTGGGGGTAGGGGTGGGGGATAACCTAGTGGTCAGAGCATTGCACTTGTGATCTGACGGCCCGGAATCGAGCCACCATAGAGGTGCCTGTTTTAGGGGATTTTCCCCTGGAGTTAACATCAGTACTCACTCCACTCCCCCCAAAAGTCTTCGGATGAGACTGTAAACTGAGGGCGTATGTGAAAACGCACACAAAACATCTTGTACCCAAGTCAAAAACCTGTTCCACCTTTCGGCAAAGTAGGCTTTTTCACACTGGTAGGAACGGATGACAAAGTCTAGAAAAGCATCTGCACACAGGTGTCATGTTTAGACACCGCCCCCAAAGATGGAATGTGGCTACCTTCATGGCGGCTGCAAACGGTCGCATACGCAAAATCTCATTGTTGGTGAACCTCAGAGCTTTAGCTGAGGAAAGAAGAAGAAAAATGCTCAGATTAAAACAGCGCAGCAGCATACATACATACAGAAAGACAGACAGACAGGTGAGGCAAGGTGAGGTGAGGGATGTACGTACTGAACTCACGTGTTCCAACACCGGGATGACAAAGTGCGGCGTCACTACGCTCCTCCCCGCGTTTTCCCTAATCCACAGCACCCTGTAGAGGACCCCCCCAAGTAATGTAACTATTATACCCCCCAAAATGACAAAAATTCATGTCCATATTCTAAAGACAAAATGATATAAAAAAAACGACAAAAGTTCATGTCCATAATCTAAAGAGATGATATACAACAAATTGACATTTCATGTCCATATTCTAAAGAGAAAATAGTATTTAAAAAAACGACAAAATTTCATGTCCATATTCTAAAAATATAATGATTGCAAACAAAAAGACAAAATTTCATGTGCATATTCTAAAAATATAATGATTGCACAAAAAAAGGACAAAATTTCATGTCCATATACTAAAGAGATGATATAAAAAAAAAAGACAAAATTTCATGTCCATATTCTAAAAATATAATGATTGCACACAAAAAAATGACAAAAATGTATATCTACCTTGTTTGTTTGAAAAAGATATAATAGTACTAAAAAAAAAAAACCAAACCAAACCTGACAAAAAATCATATCTATGTTTAAAAAAAAGAACCAAAAAGAAAAAAAAAAGACACAATATTTCATGACTATGTTTAAAAACATACCCTTTGCCCTACTCCCCCAGGGAACAAAGCTAGATTTTCACATTTAAAAAAATCATATACATACATACACACACACAACAAAAACTTACACAACTTCATGTTAAAAAAAAAAAAATCATACACAAACATGACCCCCCTCCCCTCCCGCCCCCCTTCCAATTAAAAAAAAAAAAGGTAGACAGAGATAACATAACCCTGCACACCAAGCTGGAAAGGACTTGCCATTATTTCTCCCAAACATATCTGACGTTTCAAAAGGTGAAAAAGAGAAGAAGAAAAAGAAGAAGAAGAAGAAGACGAAGAAGAAAAAAAAAAGAAGAAGAAAAAGAAGATGAAGAAAAAGAAGAAAGAGAAGAAGAAGAAGAAGAAGAAGAAGAGAAGAAGAAGAAGGAGAAGAAGAAGAAGAAGAAGAAGAGAAGAAGAAGAAGAAGAAGAAGAAGAGGAAGAAGAAGAAGAAAAAGAAGAAGATGAAGAAGAAGAAGAAGAAGACGATTTCAAAACGCATCTAATCTTCCTGTCACCTGATGTCACTAGGGCCGATGTGGATGACGCGGCTGGAGTCATCAGGGTGGAAGACGGCGCGGTCTGGCTCCACCGAGTCTGCCAAGGTCGTCAGTACACCGTTCTCCGCCTTCACCACACACAGACACACACACAGACATACACAGATATATAGTGATATATACACACACACAGACACACACACAGGTTTTAGTTCCAAGCAATCATGATATTTCGATGTATAACAACAACATCACACACACACAAACACACACACAGAGACACACACACAGAGACACATACACACAGAGACAGACACACAGGTTTTAGTTACATGCAATCATGATATTTTGATAAACACACACAGAGACACATACACACAGACACATACACACAGAGACAGACACACAGAGGTTTTAGTTCCACGCAATCATGATATTTTGATGTATAACAACATCACACACACACACACAAATACACAAAGAAGCTGCACTTTCAGATTCGAAGGAAATCTGTAATAATACAGAGGAATACATTTTCTTCGCAATACAGCATATTTTGGGCATACAAGTAAAAAGTGACAAACATCTTCAATTTGTTGGCCATCACACTGAGAGCAGAATGGATCAGTAATCGGTTTGCCATAACGTGAAATTCCATTTAAAGGTAATCTGTTTGACCTCATTAAGCATATAGCTCTACGGTATTCTAAAGATTCTACTTCACGAACACTAAACCTAGTTTGATGTTTAAAGTTGGATTATTTCTTACTAAATGTTTAGATATCAGAAGTATGGATGTTCACCTTACATGAAAGTATATGATTAACTGTTGTTCCTATGGGCCATATGGCCTGCAAAAACTGAATTAAAATTATTGTTGTTATTGTTATTGTTATTATTGTTACACAAATACACACAGAGACACAGAGGTTTTAATTCCACGCAATCATAATATTTTGATGTATAACAACAACAACATCACACTCACACACACAGAGACACAGAGGTTTTAGTTCCATGCAACCATGATATTTTGATGTATAACAACAACAACAACCACCACACACACATACACACACACGTACACAAACACGTACACACACACACACACAGGTTTTAGGACTTATCTCCAAGCAATCATGATGATTTTTTGTGTAACAACAAACAGACAGACACATTTTAGGACATAGTTCCACGCAATCATACTGATATTTTGTTGTATAACAACAACGACGCACACAGACACACACGTTCGAATCTCGTTCAAGAGGATTTTTCCTGTGGAGTTAATATCAGTGCCGACTCCACTCCCCCCAAAAGTCCTTTAAATGAGACTATAAACTGAGGTCACGTATGCGAATGCACACAAAACATCTTGTGCATGTTAAAACCTATTCTGCTTTTCGGAAGAGTATGCCATTGTGTACCGGTGGGAATGGATGACAAAATATACAAAACTGCAAGATGAAAAAAGCACTTGAATGCATATTCAATTATCCTTGAAATAAAAGAATGAAAAAAAAAAAGAAAAAAAAAGAGGGCATATCTCAACACAATCATGGCGACATTTTTATATATAACAACAAAAACACACAAAGGCACAATGTCCAACTCCAGAGTCTGCTGATGTTAAAGCCCCATTGAAAGAAGGAAGGTGGCAGGACGGTTAAAACGTTCACCTGCCTAACAAGTCAACCTTGAAGATCTGGGTTCGATTCCCAGCCTCGCCCTTTCTTTCCAAGGTTGATGGAAAAATCAAACAGAATGTCTAAGTCAGGAGACTCTAAACCAGTCAGACCCAGGGGGACGGGATAGCCTAGTGGTCAGAACATTGCGCTCGCAATCTGATGACCTGGGTTCGATTACCGTTCAAGGGGGAAATTTTCCTCTGGAGTTCTTCTTCTTCATCGAACGCTCAGACAGCAACTATTGTTGTCTGTCATATGAGCGAAAATGCGTCACGCTGCCGTTAAGCGCCTGACAAGTCAGGCCCAGCGCATCCGACTTCGGCACAAGAGAGAATAGTTACCTTTTAAGTCTTTCTGGAAAAAAGGCAGGAGAATGGACCAAGAAGGCAGAAAATAGACAAGAAGGAGATGACAGGAAGAAAAGGAACAAGGCAGAAACAAAGAGAGTGACAGAAAAGAGGACATTTCTAGCACAGAATTTCCAGAATGTGGCGATGCTGTTTATACTGATAGGCCCCCTGCCATCCCCTCGGGGGACTCTGGAGTTAACATCAGTGCAGACTCCACTCTCCCCAAAAGTCATTCGGATGAGACTATAAACCGAGGCTCCATGTGCGAATGCACACAGAACATCTTGCGCACACGTAAAACCCTGTTCCGCTTTTCATAAGAGTAGGCCATTGTGTGCCGGTGGGAACAGATGACAGAATTTACAAAACCGCATACACACGGGGCCTGGATGTAAAAAAGGACATAAGTGCTTATTCCATTATCCTCGATATAAAATAATTAAGGAAGAAAAGAAAAAAAAAGACCCGTGTGCTTATGGACTTGTGACTGTAACTGTAATTGCTCTTCATGGGATGATTAAAGTGTTTCTGACTTTTGACTTAACGCACATACTAGAAGAACCCACGACAGTTGAAAATCAAAACAGCGGGGAGGTACCTCCTGACTGTCCTGGCAAAACGGGTATAGGTTCAATTCCCAACTGAATCCCTGAAGTCAAAGTGTGGCTACCTTCAGGATGGGGAATCTTCTTCTTCTTTGTCAAACGCTCAGACAGCAACTATTGTTGTCTGTTATATTAGCGAAAATGCGTCACGTTGCCGTTAAGCGCCTGACTAGTCAGGCCCAGCGCATCCGACTTCGGCACAAGAGAGAATAGTTACCTTTTAAGTTCTTTCTGGAAAAAAGGGCAGGAGAATGGACCAAGAAGGCAGAAAATAGACAAGAAGGAGGTGACAGGAAGAAAAGGAACAAGGCAGAAACAAAGAGAGTGACAGAAAAGAGGACATTTCTAGCAGAGAATTTCCAGAAGATGGGGATGCTATTTATACTGACAGGACCCCTGCCATCCCCACAGGGGAAAGATGGGGTATAAACAGTGGCACATGCAAAACAAACAACCTCCCCACCTCCCCCTCCCCCCCCCCCATACAAAAAAAAGATCACAATCCATTCTCCACCTTTATAGTCTCATCTGAAGGACATTTGGGGGAGTGGAGTCAGTACTGATGTTAACTCTAGGGGAAAATCCCCTAAAATAGGAAGGAAGGTGGCAGGATGTTAAGACATTTGCCTGCCAACAAGTAAACTGTGAGGTTCTGGGTTCGATTCCCAGCCTCGCCCTTTCTTGCCAGTTTGAAAAAAAAAAAAATCCAACTGAACCCTTCGGATGAGACTATAAACCAAGGCCCTGTGTGCGAACGCATGCAGAACATCTTGCGCACACATTAAATCCTGTTCCGCTTTTCGAAAGAGTAGGCCATTGTGTGCCGGTGGGAACAGATGACAGAATTTACAAAACCGCATACACACGGGGACTGGATGTAAAAAAAAGCACATGAGTGCTTATTCCATTATCCTCAATATAAAAAAAAATCATATGAGCGCTTCGATTTGTTGCTTTACAAGATTCAGCGCTATATACATTCCATACATTATTATTATTATTTTTATTTTTAAAATGGGTGTTTCTGCGGTGGCTCAAACCTGGGCCGTCAGATCATGAGCACACTGCTCTAACCACCAAGCCCCCCCCCCGTGAGACACAACTCTGTACTCACAATGTCGCCAGTTTCCAGGGAATGGACTTGAAATGTGTGGCGTGTGCCGACAGGGGAGACAATGTAGTGCCAGGGATTGGCCCCCAGCTGCACGTTACCTCCCTCGCTTTTGCTTTCAAACAGGCAGCACGGCCGCTCTGCACACACACACACGCACGCACGCACGCACGCACACACACACATACATACACGTATCGCATGTGCGCGCACACACAATCACACACACACATGCACGCATGCAAGCACGTGCGCGCACACATATCGCATGCACACACAACCACACACACCCACATACATACATACACACACATATTACCACACACACACACATCGCATGTGTGCGTGCACACAATCACGCACGCACACATACATACATACATACACACAAATATCGCACACACACATATACGCGCACACACACACATCGCATGCACACACACATACATACACACACATATTGCACCCACACGCACACACATATTGCACACGTGCACACACACAATCACACACCACATGCACGCACACAACACACAAGCACATCCCACGCACACCACCACATCACAATGATGACTGTAATAACAAGAGGAATTCAAGCATGCAAACAACACAATGTACACTTATAAAAGTATCTATTTCATGATGACAATAATTTCACAACTTCGCAAGTATGATAAAAAAAAAGTTCTGGAAGGAAAAAGAGTGCAATATACCATTTCAAATCTTTTTAAAATTATTTTTTAAATGTGGGTAAAAACAGTCACGTACCCGAAATCTCACCACTGATTATCTCCAGAGCTCTAGTCAAGGAACAAAAGAACAACAACAACAAAAAAACATATTTAATTTTGTTACTGATACACCAAAAATAAAGAAATTGGCACTCTAGCCAAGGAATGTGAAAAAAAAAACACCCAGTACAGGTCAGGTCCCACACAGACACCTAACACACGCACACAGCCTGCGGATGAGACTATAAACCCAGGCCCCGTGTGTGAACGCACGCAGAACATCTTGCCACCTTTTAAATCCTTTTTTTTTCGGAAGATAGGCCATTGTTTTTTCCAGGGGGAACAGAGACAAAATTGAAAAAACCCGCAACACGCGGGACGGATGAAAAAAAGATATAGGGCTTATTCCATTACCTCGATATAAAAGAATTAAAAAAAAAAAAAATAAAAATAAAAACCACAGATACACAGACACAACAAGCAAAAGCACACACACGCGCGCATGCCACACTACACACACACATGCACACACCCACACATACTCACTCTCTCACAAGACAGAACACGACACTCGCTAATACCCCTTTAAGGAAAGACATAAAATCAAAGACACAACACCCACACAGACAACACCCACACACATCCACACACACTGATCCTCAATTTTATACCTGTAATTCCATTTTTGATTTCAGGTGGACGAGTTTCACAACTGGGGGTGACCTGTCACACGCCCAATCCATACCTCTGCATGTCACGTCCCATTTTCCCCGCAGAAACCGCTAAACTCTCAGCTCAAAACCAAACACACCACAACGCAGGAACCATACTCATGAACCACAGAAAAACGCAGTATCACATCAAAGCAACCCACTTTTTATAACTTTGACCAAAACAAAAAGTAAGAAAAAACCCAACCACCAAAATGTTTCCAAATCATTCTCAAATTTACGCAGATCCATTGATGGTACGAGAATTTTTCGTTTTTCACATTTCAGCTCATTCGCCAAATCCTTCCTGAACAGAACTTGAAGTGTCATTGTCTATAGAACAGAGTAAGCCTGCGTGGTGGATGAAAACCCATAACAAATCCCCGGGCACGGGAGCCTGGGGGTTAGAGCGTTGCGCTTTTACTGCGGCCGGGATCGATCCCAGGTTTGGGGACCACCCAACCCCCGCTCAAGGGGCGGAATAGCCAGGTGGTCAGAGGAGTATTCGTGATCTGCTGACCCGGTTTTGAATCCGTCAAGAGAATTTTTTTCCCCAGAGTTGACATCATGCCCCACTCCACTCCCCCAAAAGTCCTTTGATGAGACTGTAAAACCCAGGGCCCGTGTGCAAAGCACGCAGAACCTTTTCGCACATGTTCAAACCCGTTCCGCTTTCTGGAAGAGTAGGCCATTGTGTGCCGGTGGGAACGGATGAGAGAATGTCAAAAACGCATGCACGCTGGTGGTGTCGTGTTTAGGCATCAACCCTGAAGTCAGAATGTGGCTGCCTCAATGGTGGGCAAAAACGGTCACACAGGCAACATGTCACTGTAGGTGAACCTCGGAGCTCTCGCTGAGGAACGAGAAAAAAGAAAAAGAAAAAGAAAAAGAAACCGCAATGATCCTCGTTTTGTTCTATTCTTTCTATTCCTTGGATAGATCTCCCGACGTCCACCAATGGTCAGATTTTTTACCCACCTAGGCAGCTGCCAGCTGATTTCAGGGATGGTTTGCTTTGACTTGAACTGCCTTAGAGCTTTGGGGGAATGTTTCACACGTTCTAAGCCTCAAGTCCCCTAGGGAAACACACACACACACATATCATGTACACACCCAGTGTAATCCCCAAAGTGAGCAAAAACAGTTGCATACGCAAAAATCTCACCATTGGTGAATCTTGGAGCTCTAGCCGCCAGGGAATGAACCCCCCCCTGAACCCCCCCACCGGACAAAATTTCAAACGTTCCAAGCAAGGAAAATATACACGCACACACACCTACACACACACTCACTTATACATCACACACATATCAAATTCGTACGCATCTCACAGCTGTCAGTTTCCCCCACTTTCAGCTGCTCTCAGCTGCTGTCTATCCACCCCAGCTGGTGCTGACTATAGCAGGAACTGACCTGCACTTGGACTTGGTAAAAGACAAGGGGCTGATTCTTCTAGCACAGGGTCCTGGACCCTTGACTGAGTTATGCTGGATTTGCGCGCTGTAATCTATCTCCACCCCACCCCCCCCAAAACTTAAAAAAAAACAAAACCAAACAAACCCCAAACAAACGAAACAAAACTATTTTATCAAACCAATAAAAACAGTACAGAAGAAAACAACTCCCAACACCCACACTCCACACTGAAACGCTACACCAGGTAACACCAGGTACCAGGTACACACACACACACACACACCACCTGCAGACTCACCTGGTGCTGTTCCAGAAGCTGGTTAAAGTCGTAGAAGCGCACCGTCTCGTTTCGATACATCACAAACAGCACACCCTCCCTTAAATTGACGTCAACCGCATCTTTCCCAAATATCTGAAATTTAAAACCCCAAAAATGCATTGTATGTCAACTGAGACATGAACAGTTTTAACATACACAGGATCAAACTGATACTTCTTCTTCTTCTTTGTCAAATGGTCAGACAGCAACGATTGTTGTCTGTTATATGAGCGGAAAATGCGTCACGCTGCCGTTAAGCGCCTGACAAGTCAGGCCCAGCGCATCCAACTTCGGCATGAGTGAGAATCGTTATCTTTTAAGTCTTTCTGGGGAAAAAATCCAGGCAGGAGAATGGACCCAAGAAGGCAGAAAATAGACAAGAAGGAGGTGATGACAGGAAGAAAAAGGAACAAGGCAGAAATGAAGAGAGGGATAGAAAAGAGGACATTTCTAGCACAGAATTTCCAGAAGGTGGGGATGGTGTTTATATTGATAGGCCCCAAGCATCCCTACAGGGAAAAAGTGATACAACCCAAGATTTTTTTTTTTTTTGGTTGTTCCTTGGCTAGAGCTCTGAGGTTCATCAATGGTGAGATTTTTTGCGTACGCAATGGTTTTTGCCCACCTCTAATGTAGCCACATTCTGACTCTGGGGTGGTCACTGACTTAAAAGCCTTTTGGCTAATCTGACTTTTCACATGCAGGGCCTTAGATTATAGTCAGACCTCAAAAATGCATCATAACTGGCCATATAGTTTTTTTTTACTACGTCAACCTGATCAATTCAACATTACAAGTAAAGTTACCTCATCAGATTGTTTCCCTTTCTCATCCCTGTTTAAAAAAAAATTATTTTGGTTTTTGTTGTTGTTTTCTTTGTTCTGTCTTTTTTCTTCTTCTTCTTCTTTTTTTTGTTGGGATCAAGGAAATTCTGAAAGGATGTGTCATTTTACACAAATCGGATGACAACAGTTCTCCGAGGTAAGGTTGAGGGAAGAAGGGAAAAGAGGCAGACCACCAACATCCGACATTGCCAACAACATCACTGAGGTCAGTGGTCTGGGAGGAGGGCTACCTACAGGAGATGGTAGAACTCAGCAGAGACAGAGAAAGATGGCGAACCCTGGTGGTGGCATTGCGTGGAACTCCTACCGACGACAGCGGCGATGGAGACAGATGACCTGACCAACCCTAAGCATGACTGAGGACTGATCACATGAATGCGCACACACACACACACACATACACAATCACACACACACATAAACATGAGCATCATACACACACACACACACAAGCATCTCACACACACACACACACATCCTTCGGATGAGACTATAAACCGAGGCCCCGTGTTCGAACACATGCAGAACATCTTGCGCATACGTTAAATCCTGTTCCGCTTTTCGGAAGAGTAGGCCATTGTGTGCCGGTGGAAACAGATGACAAAATTTACAAAACCGCATACACACGGGGACTGGATGTAAAAAAGCACATGAGTGCTTATTCCATTATCTTCGATACAAAAGAATAGATAAATAAATAAATAAAATAAATAAACACACACACCCAGCATCCACACACACACATGAGCATCATACACAGACACACATGCACAGACACACACGCGCACACACACACACACACACACCCTCTCTCTCACACACACACACACAAATATATACCCTGCAACACCCCCCACCAACCCTCTCCCCAAATGTCCCCCTCCCTCTCCTAAAAAAAACAACCCCAAAAATCACCACTGACACTGCGAGTGATCTCCACCATGCAGACAAATCGCAGCGGTTGAATCGCGAAGAGCGCCAACACCTTGACAATGCTGGGTACCCCCTGCCCCTCCCCCCTCTGCCCCCGGGGTACATAGGGGGCCAGGGTGGATGACACCACGATGGACTCCTCCACCTGCATCCAACTGATGTCTCTGAAACATGTTCATCGGTTGAGTTATGCTGTTAGAAGAAAACTTGAGGACATGTATAAAACATTTTGGATCTACCAAAAGAAAGAGTTTGCAAAACTAAAATTTTATGATTTTGCTACCAAAGAATACAGATTGGAACCATACTTAGTAAACTATGAAAACAAAACTCATAAGAAGACATATTGTAAATTTCGCACAAGCTGTCACAATTTAATGATAGAGAAAGGGAGACACCAAAATATATCCAGAGAGGACAGAAAATGTAGACACTGTAACAAAATTGAAGATGAATTTCATTTACTTGATGAATGCATTTTATATGATGAACTCAGAAATAATTTGTTATTAAAAATCAAGACGAAAGACAAAGAACGCAAAAACTGTGTACATAAATTAAGTGACATAATCACAGTTGATATATATCAAGCAGATATCATCAGATATGTGTATGAGTGTTTTGAAAAGAGAGAAAAAGAGAAGTAAAATACAACATGTTTTTAGTGTACATCACTTTTAGCCAAAATAGATAATAATTACAGTTGATGTTTTTGTTGTGTCAAATAAGTCTACATGATTTAAATGGCAATAAAATATTCTGAATCTGAATCTGAATCATGCAGCACACTGTTTCATGGCCACCTGGGTTCGATTCCCATTCAAGGGGGATATTTTTCCTCTGGAGTTAACATCAGTGCAGACTCCACTCTCCTCAAAAATCCTTCCGATGAGACTATAAACCGAGGCCCTGTATGCGAACGCACATATAACATCTTGCGCACACGTTAAAACCTGTTCTGCTTTTCGGAAGAGTAGGCTATTGTGTGCCAGTAGGAACAGATGACAAAATTTACAAAACCGCATACACACGGGGACTAGATGTAAAAAAGCATGAGTGCTTATTCAATTATCCTCAATACAAAAGAATAAATAAATAAATAAATGACAGGAGGAAAATACTGATAAATTTGGAAATAGAAGACAACATCTTAAAATTAAGACCTTAGAAAAAATCAAGATCTTAAAAGCACAAGAAGGAAGGTGGCAGGACGGTTAAGACGTTCATCTGCCTAACAAGTAAACCGTGAGGTTCTGGGTTCGATTCCCAGCCTTGCCCTTTCTTCCCAGTTTTACCCCCCAAAAAAATTGAACTTAACTTCAAAAGCCTTTCGGATGAGACTATAAACCGATGCCCCCATGAGCAAATGCGCGCAGAACGTCTTGCACACACACGTTAAAAACCTGCTGCACCTTTTGAAACAGTAGGCCACTTTGTGCCGGTAGGAACGGATGACAAAATTAAAACTTAAACAACAAAAACGCATGCACACAGGGGTTGTATTTATACACCATACCCAAACCTTCAAGGAAGGGTAAAAACAGTTGCATACGCAAAATTTCACCCCATTAGCCAACCCCTTGGGGCTCTAGCCAAAGAATGAACCCCCCCCCCCGAGACAAAACCCAAAACAACAAATAAACATGAATTTCGCCCTGCACTCACTTGAGTTTTAGCTGGCTTGACATGAGCAGTTTGGCCTTGACCTTGACCTCGGCTGACTTGAAGTCGACGAGGAGAAAGGACGAATCGGTGATTCCATACAGAATGGTGCCGCGACAGCCCACTGTCGATTCCCAGCCCTGCATGTCTGTCTGAATGAACAGAGAGTTCTGTGTGAATGAACAGAGAGTTCTGTGTGAATGAATAGAGTTCTGTGTGAATGAATAGAGAGTTCTGTGTGAATGAATAGTTCTGTGTGAATGAACAGAGAGTTCTGTGTGAATGAATAGAGTTCTGTGTGAATGAACAGAGTTCTGTGTGAATGAACAGAGTTCTGTGTGAATGAATAGTTCTGTGTGAATGAACAGAGTTCTGTGTGAATGAACAGAGAATTCTGAGTGAAGGAATAGAGTTCTGTGTGAATGAATAGAGAGTTCTGTGTGAATGAACAGAGTTCTGTGTGAATGGAGTTGTGTGAATGAATAGAGTTCTGTGTGAATGAACAGAGAGTTCTGTGTGAATGAGTAGAGAGTTCTGTGTGAATGAACAGAGAGTTCTGTGTGAATGAACAGAGAGTTCTGTGTGAATGAATAGAGAGTTCTGTGTGAATGAACAGAGAGTTCTGTGTGAATGAATAGAGAGTTCTGTGTGAATGAATCGAGAGTTCTGTGTGAATGAATCGAGTTCTGTGTGAATGAACAGAGAGTCCTGTGTGAATGAATAGAGAGTTCTGTGTGAATGAATAGAGTTCTGTGTGAATGAATAGAGAGTTCTGTGTGAATGAACAGAGAGTTCTGTGTGAATGAATAGAGAGTTCTGTGTGAATGAAGAGTTCTGTGTGAATGAACAGAGAGTTCTGTGTGAATGAACAGAGAGTTCTGTGTGAATGAATGGAGAGTTCTGTGTGAATGAATAGAGAGTTCTGTGTGAATGAAGTTCTGTGTGAATGAACAGAGTGCTGTGTGAATGAATAGCGAGTTCTGTGTGAATGAATAGCGAGTTCTGTGTGAATTAAGAGTTCTGTGTGAATGAATAGAGAGTTCTGTGTGAATAAATGGAGTTCTGTGTGAATGAACAGAGTTCTGTGTGAATGAATAGAGAGTTCTGTGTGAATGAATAGAGCTCTGTGTGAATGAATGGAGAGAGTTCTGTGTGAATGAATGGAGAGAGTTCTGTGCGAATGAATAGAGTTCTGTGCGAATGAATAGAGTTCTGTGTGAATGAATAGAGAGTTCTGTGTGAATGAATAGAGAGTTCTGTGTGAATGAATAGAGTTCTGTGTGAATGAATAGAGAGAGTTCTGTGTGAATGAATGGAGAGAGTTCTGTGTGAATGAATAGAGAGTTCTGTGTGAATAGAGTTCTGTGTGAATGAATAGAGAGTTCTGTGTGAATGAATAGAGAGTTCTGTGTGAATGAATAGAGAGTTCTGTGTGAATGAACAGAGAGTTCTGAGTGAATGAATAGAGTTCTGTGTGAATGAATAGAGTTCTGTGTGAATGAATAGAGTTCTGTGTGAATGAATAGAGTTCTGTGTGAATGAATAGAGAGTTCTGTGTGAATTAAGAGTTCTGTGTGAATGAATAGAGTCCCATGTGAATCAATAGAGTTCTGTGTGAATTTAGAGTTCTGTGTGAATGAATAGAGAGTTCTGTGTGAATGAATAGAGAGTTCTGTGTGAATGAATAGAGTTCTGTGTGAATGAATAGAGTTCTGTGTGAATGAATAGAGAGATCTGTGTGAATTCATAGAGAGTTCTGTGTGAATGAATAGAGAGCCCTGTGTGAATTCATAGAGAGTTCTGTGTGAATTCATAGAGAATTCTGTGTGAATTCATAGAGAATTCTGTGTGAATTCATAGAGTTCTGTGTGAACTAATAGAGAGTTGTGTGTGAATGAATAGAGAGTTGTGTGTGAATGAATAGAGTTGTGTGTGAATGAATAGAGAATTCTGTGTGAATTAATAGAGTTATGTGTGAATGAATAAAGAGTTCAGTCTGAATGAATGGACAGTTGGACTTTTTAGCTGGTCAGCTGATTTAGATGATTTTTTGTCCAATAATTTTTTTTGGTCACCATGTTTGATTCATAGTATCAAGTAAAAAATATGTGTTTGAAACAATTTATAGAACCATATGTGGGCACGGGGGACAGGATAGCTCAGTGGTTGGACACTCGCTTCCCCCCAGCCAAGTTAAGCAGCGTCGAGCGTGGTTACCACTTGGATGGGTGACTGTTTGCGCGCCTTGGCTTCAGTACAGTTCCCCCAGTTCACCCAGCTGTCAATGGGTACCTGCCCTCTTTAGGGTCAGGGAAGGTAAAGCAGCGAGGGAGAGGAGATGGGCGCCGCCCTCAATATGCTGGCCCTAGAGAAGTGAGGTCTCTGACGCCTCGCTCCCCTACGACCTTATAGGTTATGGGACTTCTTTATCTTACTTACTACTATGTGGGCACACACACACATGCACACACGCATGCACGCAAATATGCAAGCAAGCACGCATGCACGCACACACTCTCTCTCTTTCATCTACATATGCACATAAAAGATTTAAGATTCAATATTTAATTTGCCTTTGACCGCTATTGTGGCACGGGGGATTTCAGTATAAACTGAATTAACCATAACATACATAACTTGCATTAACAAAAACAGTAACAACACTGCATGTGACAGAAACAGAAATGTTGTCGCCCTTTTTATCAATATTAATAATAATAATAATAAATGGAACTTATATAGCGCTATTTTGCAAGACAAATCAGCAGCATCAATAATTAATAGCAATCAATAATAATAATCAAAAGAAACAACAGTATTACAAACATTGCAATGCAGACAAAATCAGAAATATGGCAACATCACCATACTCTTCACACACACACACAACAAAACACACAACAATCAAACACACACACACACACACACACATCACACACACAACAACAAAATACACAATACATCCATCCCCCCAAACTCATCACACACACACAATCACCAACTACCCACCACAACAACCCCACACCCACACCCACACACCCCACCACACACCCCCTCCTCCCTCACACACACACACACAACACACCCAACCTACCCATCCACATAACACTCACCACCCACACACTCCCCCAACCACACACCCCCCCTCCCTCACACCACCACACACACACACACACACACACACACACACACACCACACACACACACACACCATCACACACACACCCCCTCCTCCCTTCACACACACACACACACACACACACACACACACACCACACACACTCACACACACACACACACACCCACATTCACACACACACAACACACACACACACCCACCACACACCCACACACACCCACACCCACACACAACCACACACACCACTCACCACACCACTTCACACACACACACACACCCACACACACACACTTACACACACACACACACACACTACACACCACACACAACACACTACACAAACACACACAACACACACACACACACACACACATGCTCACAGGTGGAGAGAAGGACAGGAGGCCATCCACAATTTTCTCGGACAAGGAGTTTTTGGACAGGGAAAATCTGTTGACAGGGGCTGCATACCTTACTCCATACCTGTCAGCAAAAGAAGTATAGTATAGTATATTTCTTTCGACCATAAGGCCAAGAGCGAGCTTATCCCTCTGTAGTTAAGCGAACGATGTTTTCTCACCACCCTGTGAAGAGCGTGTCTGTCCCAGATACTTCCAGCAGAGCTAGGTACCCATTTACACCTTAGGTGACGTAGGGAATAGGATAGGCTTCCAAGACCCACACCTGGCCGAGCGGATCGACCGACCTCTGGGACACGAGTTGCCGCCAAACCACTGACCCTGCTCCCGTCCACTTCATTTTTATTTAATTTTCATACCCTTAAGTCAGGCAGTTTCCCATATTCAGCTGCTCCCGGAACTGTGCCAGGGAAACTGGTAACCGTGGCGTGAGAGCCATTCTTAGGGCGCTATAGCGGATCACCCTTCCAACTGGTAAAGCACCCATCGCTCGAACGCTGGTCTATTACACTGATGGCTGGGGGAAAGCGAGTGCTCCGACCACTGAGCTATCCTGACCCCACAAGAGCAGCGCCACCCATTATTTATTTTTTCCTGTCTGCAACTGTATTTGTTTCCCTATCAGAGTGGCTTTTCTCCTACAGAATTTTGCCAGGGACAACTTTCTTGTTGCCGTGGGTTCTTTTACATGCGCTTAATAATTTTGTGCAACACACAGGACCTTGGTTTATTGTCTCATCTGAAAGACTAGCACCCAGACCACCACTCATGGTCTAATGGATGGGGGAAAAGTTTCGGGCCCAAACAGGGATAAAACCATTGCACACTTTTGACCCGGACTTTTTGCTTTCTAGGCAGGCGCGTTACCTCTAGACCACCGATCCATATAAAATTAAAATTTTTTTTATTTTAAAATTATATATTTGATGACTGTCTTGTTGTTTGTAATATCTGTTTGTTTAAACTATTGATTATTTATCATTGGTTGCATGACTGTGTAAGATTAGGTTGAATGCATGCGCTTTTGACTTGTCTTTGCAAGATATAGTGCTATATAAGCATTTATTATTATTATTATTATTATTATAAAAGACTTTAGGGGAAGAGAAGACAGGACCTGGGCAGAAAAGTCCCCTGAAACAGATATACGTGACACTCCACCACAAAATGAGTCGCATTGCACCAGAGGTCAATCTTTAGTTGTTGACATGTCGTTAATCTGCAATAAATAAGCTGTTCAATACAGAAAACAGATTGTAAATCAGACATGTCTATGAAAAGTTATCACAAATTGAAATGGTAGACTACAGAAAGTGGCAAAATGAGACATTGACAAGTTTTCCATCAAAATCAGTGGTCAGAATGAGGGCTTGGATGGTTTTAAATGTGTTTTTAAAGCAAAAGGACGCAAAAATATTTCTTGATTTTTCAGTACAAGGCAGAAAAATGGTTTACTTTTATAAATAATCAAAATCTCAAAATCGACAACCTGACCCCCACCTGCCTAAAATGGCTCCTAGCAGAAAAGTGGGTTAGGTGCAAAGCGACTCATTTCGTGGTGAAGCGTCACATTTATCTCAGCAGAGATTTGAACCCAGGCCTTTAGTCACTGTCAGACCACACCACCACTTCTCCAACATGAGAGAGTACACGAACACAATGCACACACTGACTACAGCCAAAAATTCCATCACCCTGCCAAAGTGTATAACCTCTGTTTGTGTGTGTGTGTGTGTATTTGGACTTGTTAGAACTATTACTTGCTATTGGTTGCATGACTGTGTAAGAATGAGTTGAGTGCAAGCGCTTTGATTTGTCTGTGCAAGATACAGCGCTATATAAATTCCATTTATTATTATTATTACATGTTGCTATCGGCGTACATACCCATCGTAGGCTGTGCGGTAGTTGTCCATGAAGATTTTGTCACTGTGAAACAGAAGAGACAAAAGCACAAGTGAATCATTCGTGCCATCATGCCTTTTGTAGGTTTTAGAGGGTTTTTTGTTTTTGTGGGTTTTTTTGTCATTCCTCAGATACAGCTGGGTTTTTGTGTGTGTTTTATTTAAAATTGAATCTTTGATTTATAAATCCTTTTGAAAAGGATGGAGAGGTTGCAAGTGGCCACCTGTACTTGTTTTCCTCACTACTTTTTTCCTCAATAATACTAGAGCTGTTTTTTTGAAGTTTCATCAAGTGATTTGAAGTAATTCTTTTTTTTTTCGGTGAATTTTTTGGTTTGTTTTACATGCCCTTACTAATAGGCAGGATGCAGTGAAAAGCAAGGGAGAAAACTCACTGAGCCAAAGGAGTAAAGTCAAATCTCATCTGGCTCAACAAGTTTTCTCCCCTGAGACCTCTGAATCAGGAGTGTCACCATAATAGACCCCCCCCCCCCAAAAAAAAAAAAAAAAAAAAAGTGCACAAGAGAACTGTGTCACACTATGGCATGACACAGCATTGCCACACACCAGTATTGAACAAGATGGAGTTACCTCATGAAATAAAAGGTAAAAAGGTAAAGGTGTCCTCCCATAACCTATGTGGTTGTAGGGGAGCGAGGCGTCAGAGACCTCACTTCTCTAGGGGCCAGCATATTGAGGGCGGCGCCCATCTCCTCTCCCTCGCTGCTTTACCTTCCCTGACCCTAAAGAGGGCAGGTACCCATTTACAGCTGGGTGAACTGGGGTAGTGTACTGAAGCCAAGGCGCGCAAACGGTCACCCATCCATCTGGTACCCACGCTTGATGCTGCTTAACACTGGGTTGGGGAAAGTGAGTGCTCTGACCACTGAGCTAACCCGTCCCCATAATGACCTAACGAAACATAACCCAGAAAAGGTTGCATGAAGATCTCTCTCTCTCTCTCTATGTAAACCAGTGCTCTAAACAAACTTATACTGTCAAGTCAGATACAGATGGGTATTATTATTATTATTATTATTATTACTACTATCATCACTTTTTTTTTGTTCTTCTTTAGCTAAGGCTCTAAGGCTTACCAATGGTGAGATTTTTGCGTATGCGACCGTTTTTTTCCCACCACTATTTAGGTAGACACATTCTGACTTCGGGGATGGTGTCTAAACACGACACCTGTGTGTGCATGCGTTTTTGACATTCTGTTATCCGTTCCTACTGGCACAAAGTGGAATGGGTTTTTAATGTGTGTGCAAGATGCTCTGCATGCATTTGCACACAGGGCCTCGGTTTATAGTCTCATCCAAAAACGATTTCACCATTCAGTTTGATTTTTTTTGTCAAGCTGGGAAGAAAGGGCAAGGCTGGGAATCGAACCCGTAACCTCACGGTTGACTTGTTAGGCAGGTGAACACCTGAACCATCCTGCCACCTTCCTTCTTGTGGTATTATGAGTATAGTTACATGTAGATAGTGTGGAATGAATAAGTGTCATCAGCATTAAAACACAAGATTAATTTACTCACTCACCCCTCAAAGCAGATGGCAGATTTTGACGATTTCTCCCACACTTTGCGGAATTCATAGCAGTCCTAGAAAACAAACAAACAAACAAACAAATAAGCAAATAAACCAATGAACAAACAAACACCCAAATAAGCGAACAAACCAACAAACAAAATGACAAACCAGCTGGAAAAGGGAGACAGGGGATGGGAATTAAGAGATTAAAACATCACCGGTAATATACCTACATTTTCTGTTTTTACATTTGACGGTCAAAACAAAACTACTTAACTAGACAAAAGAAAACAAAATTGATTATTGTCTTGTAAGTACTGCTGTTAGCAAGCTCACGTAGTAGATAATAACAACAAGAATCCCAATTCTTTTGTAATGATTAAGAACAGTGCACATATAACCAGCAGCTCAAGGTTTTCTCACTTGGAAGTTCTGTTTTTGGCTGTGCTTACATTGTTCATGAAACCAGATACAGTATCATTCTTCGCACAATGCAGTGACACTCACTTTCTGTTGTCCACACAAATGCATCTATCTACCTATTTAGAGATCTACGCATTCAGATATTGTTTATGCCTAAGAATATGCATGCATGCACACAGCCTCTCTCAGACAGACAGACAGACATCAGACAGAGACAGACACACACACACATACACAAGACCAGCATGAATGCATACAGGCGTTCTGCTTTTTAGAAGAGTAGGCCAATGTGTGCCGGAGGAAACAGATGACAAAATTTACAAAACCGCATACACACGGAGACTGGATGTAAAAAAGCACACGAGTGCTTATTCCATTATCCTTGATATAAAAGAAGAAATAAATACATAAATAACATGCACACACACACACACACACTCTCTCTCATACACACACACACTTACTTAAGACCAGGCATGCATGAACACAGGCATGCACACACACACACACACGTGTACACACACAGACATGCACACCCCCTTACACAAACACACACTCATACATATTTACACACTTATACACACTTACACACACACTACACACCAACACACGACAACATTCTGAACTAAAATCAAAGTTTACCCCACAGACGAGAATGCGGAGAATTCGCTGGTTCAACCTCAGCTGGTTGTTTCTGTGGTTGTACTCTCTGCTGAGGAGGAGCGACAGCACGTGTGGCTGCCTTGTCCTCTGGGTCATCCTGTCCTGCCCTTCCCTGCCCTGCCCTGCCCTGCCCTGCTCTGCCCTGCTCTGCCCTCTGCTGCTTTCACTTTAACACTATCCCTTCATTAAGGGAGAGAACCCCCCCTTTCCCAGTACACGTGCACTGTGCACATTTGTATGTTACGGTGGCCCAGTAGTGGGTGATACAGAGGGAAGGGTTAGTAGATGGTTGGTTGCCCTATAGCGGGGTCACCCGTAGGGCAAGGTTAACCACAGCGCCACATCCGCCTTCTTCTATACACGACAACAACAAAAAAGGCGAACATTCATAATTTATTATTATTATCATTATTATCTTCTTCTTCTTTGCGTTGCCTGGGTAAATCATCATTATTATTATTATATCTTTATTATTACTATGATTATTATTACTATAATATCATTAAATTTATTTTAAAATTATTTTTTTAAAGGAAAGTTCAATTGAAAACAGCCAGGCTGGGGTCAGAACAGCCAAGCGGTTTGAGCACTGCGCTCATGATATGAAGGCCTGGGCTTATTTAAGCCATCAGCAAGGCAGCCGCCCTCCCGTTCAAGGGGATTTTATTTTTCCCTCCCTGGAGTCAACGTCAGTGCTGACTCCACTCTGGGACTCCACACAAGGAAGGAGGGTGGCAGGATGGTTAAGACGTTCGCCTGCCAACAAGTTAACCATGAGGTTCTGGGTTCGATTCCCAGCCTTTCCCTTTCTTCCCAATTTGAAAAAAAAAATCGAACTGAATGTCAAAGTCCTTCGGATGAGACTATAAACCGAGGCCCCGTGTGCGAACGTATGCAGAACATCTTGCGCACACGTTAAATCTTGTTTCGCTTTTTTTAAGAGTAGGCCATTGTGTGCCGGTGGAAACAGATGACAAAATTTACAAAGCCGCATACACACGGGGACTGGATGTAAAAAAGCACATGAGTGCTTATTCCATTATCCTTGATATAAAAGAATACATAAATAAAACAAATAAATAAATAAAACAAAAGTCCTCTGGATAAGACTATAAGCTGAGGTCCGGTGTCTGAATACTCGTGGAACATCTTGCGCACATGTTGAAACCCCATTCTGCCTTTTGAAAAAGAGTAGGGCATTTACTGTTGGTAGGAACAGGTTTAAAAAAAGAAAGAAAAAGATATATGTCGTGTAAAGACGTCATCCCCAAGTCAGAATGTGGCTACCTAAATGGTGGTGGTGGTAGACACAAAATCTCACCATTGACGAACCTCAGACAGCTAGCTCAGGAACACTCCCCCCCCCCACCCAAAATATAAAAAAAACCTCCAAAAAACCCCCCACAACATCCCCCAAACACAAACAAATCAAGCCTAACCATGCTACATTAACTTCTTCAAACAATAACATTTGGGCAATGTTTCTCTTTTTTTTCCTGCATGCATGACTCCCACTGTTCTGCATACATGTATGACCGATACTGTTCTAACCCTTCCCCATTCTCAACACCACCTCCTTTTCCTTCTCCTCTAGTGCTACAGTAATAATTGCCTATACACTGGCTACAGCTGCATGGAGGTTTCTATGCCTTCTATAAATCATGTTTATTCATACATATCAAATTGGTGGTTTCCTTTTTTTCTTTCATTCCTCCAGTAGAGCTCCGAGGTAGGCAAGATTTTGTGTATGCAACAATTTTTTTTTTTTTAACCCACCAATAACTTAAGGTAGCCCCATTCCGACTTTGGGATGCATTGGTGCTCAACGTGTTTATGTCTAGTGGTTAGAACATTGCACTCGCAATCTGACAACCCGGGTTCGATTCCTGTTTGAGGGGATATTTTCCCCTGGAGTTAACATCAGTGCAGAATCCACTCTCACCAAAAGTCCTTCGGATGCGAACGCACGCAGAACATCTTGCGCACACGTTAAAATCCTGTTCCACTTTTCGTAAGAGTAGGCCATTATGTGTCGGTGGGAACAGATGACAATTTACAAAACCGCATACACACGGGGACTGGATGTAAAAAAGCACATAAGTGCTTATTCTATTATCCTTGATATAAAAGAATAAAAAAATAAATAAATAAATAAAATAAGTAATTCTCAGGGCTAGTGTCTTTATCCAACGCAGCCATGAACTACAACAGCAATATTTGGTGGGAAAAAAAGTAAAGGGTCTATGAAATAATTTTATTATCATATTATGGATAAGAACTGTTTCCCTGAATTTTTTTTTCCAAACTGGTTATTTCCGTTTGAGTTGCTCAGCCCTCTTATTTGTAGCAGCCATGATACCAATGCTTGGGTTTGGCAAAGCGTCTTTTGTTTTTATTGTTTACTTTTTTATTTTGTGGTTCATTTAGTGATGTCCACCCATTTTTCTTTCTCTTACTTCCTTGTTCTACCTCTCTGCATGATGTCCATTATCCTTGGAATAAAAATAATAATAAAAAATGTCTTGCAAAACAGACTTATAAAGGTTGTAAAACCTTGTGACATGACCACAGTACTTGAGTTAAATCAACTTCTTGGCTAAAGCAAAGGCTTTCATCACAGTGGTATGTGGCATATCTGACACAGTGACAGTGCTGCATAAAAAAATTATATTCTTCTCATGAATTTTATGTGGTTTAGGAAGAAAATAAAAGAACAGAAAAATACATGAATATATGAATTTGCTGTCTTAAATTCTTGATTGTGATCTTGACTGAAATTAGACTTTCTTTTTAAATACCAGTCTTCAGCTTGTTTATTCCTACTGGTCACTGTGCAAAATTGACTCTGTTTTTGGTATGTGGCCAGATTTTCGTGGGTACTAAAAGCAAACAAAGAATGACGTAAATCAACTACACAGTTTCAGCGAAGGATTACCCTTAAATGCATTTGATTTGAAAATATGTGCTCTTGCTAAGCTCTCTAACCTGTGCAAGCAGCTTGCAACGATTAGCACCATCCCTGTTTCCCTACTTGGATCGCCATGTGCAACAACTTTGTGTTTGTTAGGCTAACAAGAGTGACTGCCCATAGAAAATCATCTTTTAACACAACTCGTACAAGTTCCATTACACCACGTGAGTCTAATGACTGTGTTTGTTATTCAATAATATTATCACATATTAAATCCTATGAAACACAAATTCAGGATGACAAGAGAATAGTCAATTTCTTTGACTTTAAGAAAGCCAAACGTTGGAAACTGTCATTTCTGCAATTGTTCATAGGTTCGATAAAAAAAAAGGCCTAGGGCTAGGCCCAAAACGCGCGAAAGCAGTTCAGTAGGTTTACTAGGAAACATGCGCGCCGGCGAGTGATTTTTCCCCCCATTCACATTGGTGTTCAGTTCAGCTGTCTGCAGAGGCTGTCTATCTGGACGTGAACTTGTTGCACATGTGAATAATTTACCGTTTTTTGATTCAGTTTCATCGTCGTTTTATCATTATGAGAGCCTTGACACGTGGCCCAGAAAAAGGGCCTATAGTTTTTGTTTATAAACTTTATTATCTACCATAGGACTAATAATGAAAGTTTAATAATAATGATAATAATAAAAAATTGTGTAAAGATCGTATAATAATGATAATAATGATAAACCATTAAACTATAATTATTATTAGTAATAGTATACTGTAAACACATTATCTATGTCTGTAATGACAATAATTATTAATTAATGATAGTTCTAATGCTTTCCTTTTCTTGTACATCAACAAAATAACAACAAAGTGTGTAAAATAATAACCCATGAAAAGAGAATTTGAACTACAATTGAAAAAAGTGAAACACTTCAAACAGAACAACAACACCACTCACACACACACACACACACACACACACACACACACAATGAATGCCTATAATTTTGGGGGTATTTTGTTTTTGTTTGATTTTGTTTTGGGTTTTATGTTTTTTTTAAATTATGTTTTTTTATATTAAAAAGTATAAAAGTGAAAGAAAAGCTAGTATTGTAACCTCATATAATTTATTTCCCAATTTATGATTTGTTCTTTTTATTATTATTATGAAAAATTTTTTTAATGTAAATTTAAGTGTATGCATATTTGTGCATGTGTATGTATGTATGTGTGTTTGTGTGAATGTATGTGTGTGCGTATGTGTACAAGTTCTGCAGTATATATATTTTTGGGGAGTGTATTTTAAGGTCATGGGTTGCGTAAAAATGTAGTTAGATAATATTGATCAAGTTGTTTTTGTTCCCAGGTAGATGGCTTGATGAAAAAAAAGCAGATGCATTACTTATTCAGTGTACCATCTGGAAATAAAAATTTGACATGATAGTTGATACACACACACACACACACACACACACACACACACACACACACACACACCGACTCACTGACTATAATAAAAACTGACAGAAGTATGATGAACACGTTGGCTGAGTGGATGGGGTGATTGACCTCCACATTGTGGGTCCATTAAGTTGTGAGTTCGGATCTTGCCATGATGCCATAATTTCCTATGTGTGTATAACATAATGTTTTATTTATTTTATTTTATTCTTTTATTTTGAGGATAATGGAAGAAGGACTCATGTGCTTTTTTTCATCTAGTCCCCCTTGTGTATGCAGTTTTGATAATTTTGTTATCCGTTCCCACCAGCATACAGTGGCCTACTCCTCCAAAAAGCGGAACAGGTTTTAATGTATGTGCAAGATGTTCTGTGTGTGTTCACACACGGCACCTCGGTTTATAGTCTCATCCTAAGGACTTTTTGGGAGAGTGGAGTCGGCACTGATGTTAACTCCAGAGGAAAAATCCTCTTGAAAGAGAATCGAACCCGGGTCAGCAGATCACGAATACATCACTCTAACCACCAGGCTATCCCGTCCCCTGTCACATTGTCACACATGCAGATGCAGATATGTATAAATATATATATATATATAAGATCTCATACTGCATGTCAGCATTCAGTGGGGTTAAGGAACCACGAACAAAACAATATACCCAGCATGCATCCTGTAAAAAAAAAATAAAAAGCTGCTCTGAAGTCAGAATGTGTTGGCTGAGGCAGCATGCAGCCCAGAAGAGTTACATAAGCAGACTCGCTGCCGTCAAGCGCCTCTTAAGTCGTTGAGGCCCAGCGCATCCAACTTCAGCGTGGGAAAGAATTGTTAATTTATCTTTCTTGGGGGAAAAAGAAAGGCAGGAGAATGGACCAAGCAGGCAGAAGATAGACAAGAAGGAGGTGACAGGAAGAAAAAGGAACAAGGCAGAAAGAAAGAGAGGGATAGAAAAGAGGGAATTCCTCGCACAGAATTTCCTGAAGGTGGGGGGATGCTGTGTATACTGACAGATCCCCTGCCCTGGGGAGAGTTGAACATTTACGTGTATGATAGTTATTTATTGCAGAAATCGTAGCGGAGGGAAAGAAGTGCAGGTCACCACTTACAACTTCTCCATCAGTTTTTAAAATGATGTTCAAAGATTCATTAAAAATATGCTAGAAAATAGAATCTTTCAATAACAGCATTTTTAGGCATTGTTGTGTAAGAACCATGCCTGTGACCTGACCTGACTGGAGTTTCGGCTCCTGGATGAGCCTTCATCAGAGGTCCTGGCGGTGATTGAAGCTTCACCTGCTGTGGTACCTTACAGCCAGACACTTTTCAGAATGGAGAAGTGTCAAATGCATTCACAAGAAAATGTGATATTCCTGTGGCCTTTTAAAGCTGCTGTCAAAAAAGTTATTTATTATTGTATGCATGTTGGCGTGTGCGCGTGTGCAGAATCGTGAGCCATGCCCAGCAACGTGGAGATCAAGGCGCGCATCAGCGACTTTGCCGGGCTGACGACCCGGGCTCGGGAGCTGAGTGGTACAGATGGAGAAATTCTGGAACAGGAGGACACCTTTTTCACCTGTCCAAACGGCCGCCTGAAACTGAGAATTTTTAAGGTTAGTTTGTGTAGAGAGTGTGTTGGATGTGTGTGTGGGAGAAGTAGGTTAGTTTGTGTCGAGAGTGTGTTGGATGTGTGTGTGTGTGAGAAGTAGGTTAGTTTGTGTAGAGAGTGTGTTGGATGTGTGTGTGTGTGTGAGAAGTAGGTTAGTTTGTGTAGAGAGTGTGTTGGATGTGTGTGTGTGTGTGAGAAGTAGGTTAGTTTGTGTTAGAGAGTGTGTTGGATGTGTGTGTGTGTGTGAGAAGTAGGTTAGTTTGTGTAGAGAGTGTGTTGGATGTGTGTGTGTGTGAGAAGTAGGTTAGTTTGTGTAGAGAGTGTGTTGGATGTTGTGTGTGGTGTGTGAGAAGTAGGTTAGTTTGTGTCGAGAGTGTGTTGGATGTGTGTGGGGGAGAAGTAGGTTAGTTTGTGTAGAGAGTGTGTTGGATGTGTGTGTGTGTGTGAGAAGTAGGTTAGTTTGTGTAGAGAGTGTTTGGATGTGTGTGTGTGTGAGAAGTAGGTTAGTTTGTGTAGAGAGTGTGTTGGATGTGTGTGTGTGTGTGATGAAGTAGGTTAGTTTGTGTAGAGAGTGTGTTGGATGTGTGTGTGTGTGTGAGAAGTAGGTTAGTTTGTGTAGAGAGTGTGTTGGATGTGTGTGTGTGGGAGAAGTTGTGTGTGTGTGTATGTATGTGTGTGTGTTATGTGTGTATGTATGTGTGTGTATGTGTTGTGTGTGTGTGTATGTATGTGTGTGTGTGAAGTCAGAATGATCTTTTTTTGAGGGTAAAAGGTTAAGTTTCCACAAGTTGTTTTCGTTCTTTCCTCACACATACATACACACTGACCCAGGTTCGATTCTTGATCAAGAGGATTTTTCCTCTGGAGTTAACATCAGTGCCGACTCTTCTCTCCCCAAAAGTCCTTCGGGTGAGACTATAAACTGAGGTCTTGTGTGTGAACACACGCAGAACATCTTGCACACGCGTTAAAACCTGTTCCACTTTTTGGAAGAGGAGGCCATTGTGTGCCGGTGGGAACGGATGACAAAATTGAAAAAACTGCATCCACACGGAGACTGGATGAAAAAAAAAGCACATGAGTGCTTCTTCCATTGTCCTCAAAATAAAAGAATAAAAATGAAATAAAACATACACACACAAAAATCGAGACAACTGACTTACAAAAGCATTCAAGAGATAGTGTTTATCTATTATGTTAAAACAGAGTACAATGAAAGAGGGAAATAGTTTTTTAAAAACCAGATCTCACAATATGAGATCAAAAACAAGACGGTACAACATAGCTTAATTCAGACAAAAACCCAGACAGCACAACACAGCTTAATTCAGACAAAAATTAAGACAGCACAACATAGCTTAATTCAGACAAAAACCAAGACAGCACAACATAGCTTAATTCAGACAAAAATCAAGACAGCACAACACAGCTTAATTCAGATAAAAATCAAGACAGTACAACACAGCTTAATTCAGACAAAAATCAAGACAGCACAACACAGCTTAATTCAGACAAACGAGTAATGAAAAAAAAAGAAACGAGTAAGAATGATGATTCACAAAGCAGCCAGATGTAAGATAACCTCAAGCATAAAAAAAAAGGACTCACAATTTGTTGGTCAGATGTTTCTTCAAGTTTCTTACAAGTTTACTTTTTGAAGGAGCTAATTTTAAACAGGGAAGTAGATTATTCCATGCTGTTCTTCCTGAGTAAGCAAGGCTTGACTTGTACCAGTTGTAGAGATTGTTTCACGACTTGGGCAAAAACAGTCCATGAGTAGGCCTGTTTTTATTGACAGCAAAAATTTTCG
This sequence comes from Rapana venosa, assembly GCA_028751875.1. Lineage (NCBI taxonomy): Eukaryota > Metazoa > Mollusca > Gastropoda > Neogastropoda > Muricidae > Rapana > Rapana venosa. The sequence continues at coordinate 52,862,419 of CM054158.1, read as the reverse complement.
CTATTTCCTTGGGACTGTGTGTGTGTGTGCATGCATGCTCATGCATACAAATATGTTGTACTGTATGTATGTGTATGTAATTGATACTGAATGTGTGTGCATGTATTATCTTTCTTCTTTCTTTCTTTCATCTGCCGCTGGTGCCCTTCGGCGTCGCGGGGAGACACAGACGTCTGTCTGCAGCAAGGTGGGAGGCTTGATGTAGTGACAGGTCATGGGCTCGCAGGGTGTCAGCCACGGAGTCGCTCCATCGTCTCCTTGGTCTACCTCTGGCTTTCCAGCCATTGTATTTGGTGGTGTATGCCCGTAGGGCTGGTTGGTTGGGTGGCATTCTAGTGAGGTGACCAAACCACCTGATCCTTTGTTGTTCGATATGGTGGAGAATTGGTGTTAGTCCGACCATGTCTCTGATCACCTCATTCTTGATCTTGTCGCGTCTGGTCTTGTTGACAGCTTTTCTCAGGCAGCGCATTTCACATGTGACCAATTTTCTCTCTAAGGCTTTTGTTAGGGCCCATGTCTGACACTGGTATGTGAGTGTTGGAACGAAGATGGCGTTAATGAGTTTTGCCTTGGTGCTCATTAGGATGCTGGAATGTTTTAGAAGGGGAGCGAGTTGGTAACTGACTGCGTTCGCTTTCTGGCATCTTGTTTCTATCTCTCTGTCCAATTTTCCATCTCAGTGAAGAGGCTGCCAAGTATTTAAATTCTTTGGTCTGTTTCAGCTGGGTGCCGTTGATGTTGATGTCCAGCTTTCCTGGATTTCTGCTGACAGACATAACTTCTGTTTTGGTGATACTGATCTTCATGTCATACCTCTCGCAGCTTGTGTTGAGTTGGTTTGTGTGATCTTGAAGAGCTGCTTTGTTCTGATTCATCAGGGCCTGGTCGTCAGCAAATAATAGTTCGTTCAGGGCCTCAAGATCTGGGTTGGCTTCCTTTGTGATCTGGTCCATGTAGATCACGAAGAGAAGGGGAGAGAGTACGCAGCCTTGCCTGACCCCTGATGTAACCGGAACCAGTCGATGTTCCACTGGCTGTTCGGACTGCGCTCATACTGTTGGCATAGATTGCTCTGATGTTATCAAGCAACTGCCCCTTCACGTCGTACTGCTCCAGGATCTTCCAGAGCTTGTCTCTGTTGACTCGGTCGAAAGCTTTTTCTTGGTCAACGAATACTGTATGCAGGTCTTGGTTGTATTCGATGGCTCTTTCACACAGCTGTCGAGTGCGAAAATGGCATCTGTGCACCCTCTTCCTTTCCGAAAGCCAAACTGGGCATTGCTCAGTAGGTGTTCTGCTTTGGCTCTTGTGCGCTGTTCCAGAATCTTTGCATACATTTTCCCTACATGGCTGAGAAGTGAAATGCCTCTGTAGGTGCTGCAGTCTCTCTTGCTGCCCTTCTTCTTCCAAATTGGCACCACTATTGCGTTTTGCCAGTCCATTGGTACTTTCCTCTCTTCCCATGCTTTCTGGAAGATGATGGTGAGCCACTTAACTCCCGTTTCTCCACATGCAAGGATGGCTTCAGTTGTTATGCCGTCATCACCTGCCGCTTTGCCCTTTGGGCTGGTCTTAATTGCTTTTCTTGTTTCAGCTTCAAGGATTTGGGGCTCTAACTGGTCTTTATAGCGTGGTGAGAATTGAGAGCTGGAAGCTTGTACTCCAGATGGTTTAAAAGATCTTTAAAGTAATCTTCCCATCGTTTCAGAATTTCCTCTTCTTTGTGCAGTGCCTCTCCATTTGCATCATTCACTACTGTTGTTGGATTAAATGGCTCATCTCTTACTCTCATCGTCTTCACACTTTATAAAAAATTCTCTTGGGAGTTCTTGCAAATTTCACTTAACTTCTCTCCATAAGTCGCCCAAGATTTTTCTTTGGAGGCTTTCACAACACGATTACTATATCTTCTTGCGATTCTGTACTTGGCGTAGTCCTCTTCTGTCTTGGTCTTGGCCCAAGCTTTATATAGCTGCTTTTTTCTTTGATGGCTTCCTTCACCTCTTGGTTCCACCAAGCTGTAGCTTTCCTGTTTTTACCTCCACATTTCTTTGTCCCGCAAACTTCCCTTAAGGTGTTCAAGAGAGCTGGCTTGAAGGTGTCCCAGACTTGCTCCATGTTGAGAGGTGTTGTATCAATGGAGTCAAGTTTCACCTTAATAGCACTGTGAATCTGTTCTTGCACTCTTTCTCTTCCAGTTTTGAGGAGGTTGATCTTTTCAGGCTGGTTCTTCCTAGCAGTTGTTTATTTTCTTCTTCTGAGTACTGGTGGCTAGAATGACAGGCCTGTGGTCAGAGTCAAGGTTGGCATTGGGGATGCTTTTGAGTCTTTGATGGCGTAACGTGTTCTAGATCTTGCAAGTATAAAGTCGATTTGAGACAGATGTTGAGATCGTTCCATTTGTACCAGGTTAAATTTGGGAGGCTCGGTGTTGGAAAAAGGTGTTGGTGATGATCAGATCATGCTCTGCACATAGTTCCAGCACGTGGTTCCCGTTGTAATTGCAAGGTGTTCTGTGGTCACTGTGGGGTCCAAGATGTTTTGTCCACGGGTTTCTTCTCTCACCAACTCTGCCGTTGAAATCACCCATGACATACAGGTCCTCTTGTCAGGGGTGCTGTTGATGAGGTCGGAGAGCTCTTGAAAGAATGAGTCTTTCTCCTCTTCTGAGTACGAATCGTTACACGGTGCATATACTTGGATATAGTGGATGATTTTGTTGGACTTTCTTACACCGATTTTAATCAGTCTTTCTGATATATGTTCTGTACTCATGAGATTCTTTGCTATGTCTGGGTGTAGGATGAATCCCACACCATGCATTGCTCTCTGGTCTTTCCTGACTCCACTCCATGTATTATAAATACTGAAATATTTTGTACATGAATATATATAATATATATATAATATATATATATATATATATATATATATATATATATATATATATATATATTGTGTGTGTGTGGTTGTGTGTGTGTGTGTGTGGTGTGATTACACAGTGTATAGTAAAAACTTTTTACATGTATGCATGCATAATTATGTGTGTGTGTGCTCATGCTAAGTGATAATGCAACTGTTTTGTACTGTATTATCACTATATTATATTATATTATATTATATTATAGTATAGTATAGGATAGCATATTATATTATATTATATTATATTATGCTATGCTATGCTACACTACACACTACACTACACTACACTACACTACACCACACTACACTACACTACACTACACTACACTACACTATACCACACTACACTACCCTAGACCACACTACACTACCCTACATTATATACACTATACTACTACACTATACCATACTATATATATCACTATAGTCTATATATTGTGCATACTGTGTGGTGCTGTGCAGAACAGCCCGGCAGAGCTGATCTTCTACGACAGACCTGACCAGGCAGGCCCCAAGCTGAGCGACTTTCACAAAACTCAGGTCAAAGATCCTGAAGACCTCAAGGTAACTAACTAACCCTGCCTGCCTGCCCTGGCGCATTTGAGAGCAGTTTTGTTTCCGACGTAAACAGACATGTTTATTGGACTTGTGAATTCATGACCACATCTTTGGCGGATGTGATAATTCACCTTCACCTTCACCTATCCCGTAGTCTTGTAGACCGTAGGGGGAACCCCTGAAGATTTTGCAACCAGCTTCCTCCATTCTACGCTAGGAGTTCCATCTTTTCTATCCCTCTCTTTGTTTCTGCCTTGTTCTTTTCTTCCTGTCACCCCCTTCTTGTCTATTTTTCTGCCTTCTTGGTCCATTCCCCTGCCTTTTTTCCAGAAATACTTAAACGATAACAGTTCTCTCTCATGCCGAAGTCAGATGCGCTGGGCCTGACTTGTCAGGTGCTTAACGGCATTGTCGCTCATGTAGCAGAAAACAATAGTTTGATGTCCGAGCATTTGACGAAGAAGAAGATAAAGGATGAAGTTTTATTATTATTGTGGATGAAAATAAACGTTTATTTTTGTTCATTCCCAGGCTTGAGCTACAAAGTTCACTGCTCAGTAATTTGAGTAATGGTGAGATTTTGCCTATACGACTGTTTTTACCCACCATTAAGGTAGCTGCATTATGACTTTGGGAATATAAAATGTTGGAACAAGAAGGAAGGTGGCAGTACGGTTAAGACGTTCACCTGCCAACAAGTAAACCGTGAGGTTCTGGGTTCCATTCCCAGCTGCGCCCTTTCTTCCCAGTTTGACGAAAAAAAATAAACATCTTTTGTAAGAGTAGGCCATTCCTGCTGGTAAGAACGGATGACAAAAAAGTTTTTATTTATCAAAAAAACCACATGCACACTGGTGTCGCATCTGTTGTAAAAATGTCGTGTTGAGATTGCCTTCAGCCATGACAAGCTCTTCACATAACAACCTGCACTCTCCTTTGTTAAAGGAGAAAAAAAATCCTCGGAAGTTGGAGTATAGCTGCCTATGTGGCGAGGTACTTGAAAGAGTCATACACGCAAACTTCTCATCTGGTGTACTTCCTATCCCAGTGATTCCCAGGTGGGATGATGAGTGAGTCAGAGTGTGGCATGTTCTGGGTGACCCCCAGGGTGTAAAGCTGGGGAACGCACAGCAACAACAATCAAGTGATTTTAGACCCCCCCCCAAATTAAAAAAAAAAAAATCCCAACACGAAAAAATGAACATTAGCTGAAACAATGTCAGATAACAAAGTTGAAATGTAAAACATAACTTTATAACAAAAACTACTACAAATACTGATTTATCAGACTTCTTGCTCGTGCTAACGCAAATGTCCAACAATTTGCTGATGGTTCCGACAAGAAAAACTGGATCGAGTGATAAGATTAGGCACTTCTTCTTCTTCCTTTTTTGTCATGTTTCTCCCAGGGTAGGTTTGACATTGATGAGCCTTCTCCATCTCTCTCTGTTTAGAGCTTCCTCCTTATTTATGCCCCTTTCTCTAAGATCATCTGCAATACAGGCAGCCCAGGTCTTGCTAGGTCTTTCCTTTGGTCTCTTTCCATCCACTATGAAGTTCATTGCTCTTTTTATGATATGGTAGTCTGCTTTCCGTTGAATGTGCCCAAACCAGTGCAGTCTATTGGTACTAGCGACAGACTTCAGATCATCAACCCTGCACATTCTCCATGTTCAGACGAGAAAAACTGGATCCAGTGATAAGATTAGGCACGGCAGGTAAAAATGCTTTGAGAGTGAGGGACTGACTGACTGACTGGCTGGGTGTGTGTGTGTTGGGTGTGGGTGTGTTGGTTGTGGGTGGGTGTGTGTGTGTGTTGGTGTGTGTGGGTGTGCTGGTCGTGTGTGTGTGTGTGTGTGGCTGTGTGTGTGTGGGTGGGGTGTTGTGTGTGGGGTGTTGTGGATGTGTGTGGCTTGGTGGTGTGGTGTGGGTGTGTGTGGTGTTTTGGTGTGTGGGGTGTGGTGGTGTGGTGTGGTGTGTGTGTGTGGCTGTGGGTTGTTGGTGTGTTGTGGGGTGTGTTTTGGTGTGTGTGTGGGTGGGTGTGTGGGTTTTGTGTGTGTGTGGTGTGGTTTTGGTGTGGTGTGGTGTGGGTGTGTGGTTGGGGTGTGTGTTGTCGTGTGGTGTGTGGGTGTGTGTGTGTGGGGGTTGGTGGTGTGTGTGGTGTGTGTGTTGTTGTGTGTGTTGGCTGGGGTTTTTTGGGCTGGTGGTGGGGTGTGTTGTGTGGCTGTGTGTTGTTTTGGGCTGTGTTGTTTTGGGTGTTGTGTGGGGTGGTTGTGTGTGGGCGTGGTGGTGTGGCTGTGTGTGTGTGTGGCTGTGTGTTGGTGCTGTGTGTTGTGTGTGTATTTGGTGTGGTGTGTTGGTGGTGGTGTGTGTGTGTTGGCTGGGGGTTTGGGGCTGTGGGGTTGGCTGTGGGGGTTGTTGGGGTTGGATGTTTGGCTGTGTTGGTGTGGTATTTGTTTTGTTTTTGCTGTGTTTGTGTGGGCGTGTGTGTGTGTGGTATGTGTGGCTGTGTGTATGTGTGTTTGGATTTTGTGGCTTTTGGTGGTGGTTTGTGTGGATGTTGTGGGTGTTTTTGTGTGTGTTGGCTGTGTGTGTGTGTGGCTGTGTGGCGTGTGTTGTTTGGGGTTGTTTTGGGTGTGGGTGTGGTGGGGTTTGGTTGTTTTGGGGGCTGTGGTGTGTTGTGTATGTTTTGTGGCTGTGTGGGGTTTTGGTGTGTGTGTGTTTGGCTGGGTTTTGGTGTGTGTGGTGTGGCTTGTGTTTTGGCTTTTGGTGTTGGTGTGTGTGTGTGTGTGTGGTGTGTGTGTGGCTGGTTGTTGTTGTGTTTTGGGGCTGTTGTGTGGTGGTGTGGGCTGTGTTTGTTTGGGGCTGGTGTGTGGTGTTGGGGGCTGTGTGTGTTTGGCTGTGGGGGTGTGGGGGGTTTGTGTGGGGCTGTGTGTGTTTGGGTGTGTTTTGTTTGTGTGTTGAGAAGGTGTTGATCAGGCGCTGGAGGGGGGGGGAGTGAAGAAGGGGCCGTCCTGTTCTTGGGGGGGCAAAACCGGTCCCGTGGATCGGTGGGGCCTGGGGACTTCATGGAGCTGGGGGTCCTTTCCCACCACAACCACCACAACACCACCACTCCAAAAACACAATAAAAAATAATAATAATGTATAAAAATTCAAACGCTAATCTTTAAAACAAACAAATCAAAGCGCTCAGATGAAATTTTCTTCCCCCCCCCCCCCCCCCCCCCCCCCCCCCCCCCCCCCCCCCCCCCCCCCCCCCCCCCCCCCCCCCCCCCCCCAAAAAAAAGGCTATGGCCCCTTCTCCATCCTTTTTGGGGGTTTTTTTTTTGTCATCTTTCCCCCCCCAAAAGGCCCCTTTTGAAAAGGGGAAACAGGATTTAAAACGGTGCGCAAGATGTTCTGGGCATTCACACACGGCCCCCGGGGTTTATTCTCCCCAAGGGCTTTGCATTCAGTCCTTTTTGTCAAACAGGATTTTGATGATAGTAAGGGAGAGGGTCCCCTAAAATTTAAGGTCGAAGGGGGGCGGCTCAAAGACCCCATTCCCAGGGGGCCCGCATATTTAGGGGAGTGGCCCATCTCCTCTCCCTCGCTGCTTTTCTTTACAAGGGGGGTACCCTTTACGCTGGGAATGGGGGCTGTCTGAAACCCAAGGCGCGCAAAATCACCCCTCCCAAAGGGAAAACCCCCTCGACGCTGCTTTAAATTGGTGGGAAAACGGTGTTCTGACCACTGACTATCCCCCCGCTTATTGTGAATATAAAAAAAAAAAACCCCCCCCCCCCTTCCTTCCCCCCTAGGGGTGCCAGGGGCTTGTCAGTATAAATTAGCATCTCCACGTGGAAATTCTGTGCTAGAAATGCCTCTTTTCATCCCTCTCTTTGTTTCTTTTTTTTTCCTTTTTTTTCCTGCACCTCCTCCTTTCTTTTTTCTGCCTTCTTGGTCCTTTCTTTTTGCTTTTTTTCCCAGAAAATTTCACAATTTTTTTTTTTTTTTTTATTTAGGTATTTTTTTTCCCCCCCCAGAAAAAACTTCAAACAACAAATTTTCTTATACTAAGTTGGATCCGGGCCCCGATTGCAGGGGGCTTAAAACGGCAGCGGTCATGTTTTTTTTCTCAATAACAACAAAACAAGTTCTGTTGAATTTGACGAAAAGAAGACGAATATAAAAATACCACCATCACAGTGTTGATGGTGATGTCAATGGTTTTGATGATGAAAATGATGGGTTTTTTTTATTTGTTTAAAAAAAAAAGAAAATGATTTTGTGTAATGATAATGATGATGATGATAATATTAAATAAAAAATAATTGTAATTATGACGATGATGTAATAACCATATTAATTATAACACCAACAATAGTCAGAATGTTGATAATGACGACAATAACAATGATGGTGTATGTGTTTTCTTATGAGTGTGGTGTGTGGGTGTTCTTTTTTTTAATTTTATACTGGACAATGTGCCAATTTTTCCAGATAATGTCATTCATAATTTTTTTGATGTGTCATTGTCTTAAGATCATGCTGTGTGTGACGTCATGGTATGCCATTTTTGTTTTACCCACCAGATGCCATATATTTTATTTTATTCTTTTATATCGAGGATAATAGAATAAGCACTTATGTGCTTTTTTACATCAAGTCCCCGTGTGTATGTGGTTTTGTAAATTTTGTCATCTGTTCCCACTGGCACACAATGGCCTACTGTAACAAAAAGCGGAACAGGATTTAACATGTGCGCAAGCTGTTCTGCGTGCGTTTGTCATATGTGTACACGCCATTTACAAAACCGTGATGTTCTCTGTGGGCAGGTCAATCTGAAAGAAGGTCAATCAGCAGAGGAAGGTCAAGCCATTGCCCACGACCTTATGCAAAAATTGGGGGTCAAGGAGGAAGACTTGCTGACCTGCGCCTACATGGATCTGATCCTGAAAGAGAAATCCGCGTAGAAATGAACATCGCGCGTGAAGACGGATCGTTGTTTCCGGGTGTGTCGTCGTGACGTGTCGTTTCTGCAGACTGACGGCTCTGCTGACGACGTCATCTTCTGCGACTGACGGGACTGTGTCGCTGTGTCGACTTTCCGTGGCATTATCATAGTCAGATTGATGTATTTAGCATCGTGTCTCTTTTTTTCTTTTTCTTCAGTTTTCTTGACCTACAGTGTTCGAATGTTAATTGAAACTCTTTTGAACCTTCTAGAATGTTGAGACCTTCTTTGTTTCAAGACCTTGAATGGATTTAAGAATAAATGTTAAGCCAAGGCCTTGTGTGAATGCATGCAGAATATCTTGCGCGCATGTTTAGCTCTTAAGTCTCATAAAAACTCTGCAGCTCGACTAGTCCTCAGAAAGAAAAAAATCTGAGCGCATTACTCCTCTCTTGCGATCTCTCCACTGGCTGCCTGTGCCACAAAGAATAAACTATAAGATCTGTACCCTCTGTTACAAATGTCTCCACAAAACAGCACCCTCCTACCTCTGTGAATGTCTTCACCTGTACACTCCTTTTTGTTCCCTTCGCTCTGCTGCAGATTCCTTGTGCTTTTGAATACCTAGATTCAGCCAGTCCACCGTGGGCCGTCGCTCTTTCTCTGTTTCTGGTCCATCGATTTGGAATGGCCTCCCTATCTGTCTTCGCCAAAGGCCTTCTTGTGACACTTTTAAATCTGGCCTCAAGACATATTTGTTTCAAACCTAAGATTTTCCTCTCCTGTTTCATTTCATAGCTCTCCCTGCTTTTCAACAGCCAAAAGACTCCATCACCCTGCCAAAGTGTATAACCTGTGTGTGTGTGTGTGTGTGTGTGTGTGTGTGTGTGTGTGCATTTGGACTTGTTGGAACTGTTACTTGCTGTTGGTTGTTTGACTGTGTAAGAATGAGTTGAGTGCAAGCGCTTTGATTTGTCTGTGCAAGATACAGCGCTATATAAATTCCATTTATTATTATAAACCACACCAAAACGCATCGCATCATACTCATGAACCACATGAAAGCACAGTAGTATCATCCTCATGCCCTACTTTGACACGTGATACAAACATGTGTAAGAAAAATAATACAAACATACGTAACAATCGTTTTTGCCAACATTTCATGCAGATCTGTTGTATAGTATGAGAGATATTACATTTCAAACATATCTCCCCATTTCAGCTCATTTTGGCCAAACCCTTCCATGAACAGGAAGTTGATAGTGTCAATTCTCTATGTAAGACTAAGAGTTAAAAGTAGTTAGCACTACATTCCTTTTCTTGTTCATACTAACACAAACACAGGATGTACAGTAAGTAGTTAGCATTGTAACCCTTCTCTATATTTCTTCTTTTTTTTTTCATTTACAAAACAAGAATAAGGACAAATATTTCTAAACAGGAGAAAGTAAATGGAGAGAAAGAACACAATACAGTTTCTCTTCATAAACAAGTGATACCAACTATTTTTCAGGTACTTAAATCAACCAACACACACACACACACACACACACACACAATTGCGCACGCGTTTTTGATGCTACATCAGTTAATATAAATACGTCATGTACAACATGGAGAAAACAATAATATTTGTACTCCTCTGTCACTTCTGTCAATCTGTGCTATCGCACTTGTTTCATCCATGAGGAAAAAGCACATTGGTGGGTTTTTTCCGCATTGGCCCCCTTTTTTTCCGTTTGTTTTTCTTTAAAAAAAAAAAAAATTCTTTCTTGAGCGATTCACACATCTACCTTTCCGAAGAGTAGGCCGTTGCTTGGCAGTAAGAATGGACGACCAACTAGTTGCTGTCTTGGGCGTTCAAAGAAGAAGCAGCAGCTTGGAGACCTGACCGTCAAGGGAAATAAGTGATACCCTCCCCCACCCACCCCCACCCCCAGTTCAAAAAAAAAAAGAAGAAAAAAGATGCCCACAGTTCTCACCTGTCAACATTGCTGTGCAGGGCAGTGACTAGCCCACAGTAACAACGTGAACATTGATCGTTGAATTTGTTATTACACGTCGTATGAAATCTTCGATATACCCCAGTAGCGTTGTTGATTCGACCTTGTCTTTGTCTTTGAATAGATCTACCGGTTACATGCCGAAGTTGGAGGCACTGGGCCTGACTTGTCAGGCACTTATCGGCAACGCAACGCATTTTTGCCTCTATTACAGACAACAGTAGTCGCTGTCTGAGCGTTTGACAAAGAAGAAAATGAATCTAGTTGTGGGGGATTTTTTTGGTGGTTTTTTTGTGGGTGGGTGTTGTTTTTAAAAAAAATGAATGTAGCAGTGTTATTTCTGTATTCATTTCCAGTGTAACTCCGCTTACGTCCCTTATCCTCATCGTTTATTTATTGATCATCATCATCATCACGCAGTAAAAGAAAGTTGTCTCTGATTCTGTGGCCCCTGTTGCTCTGGTCTCGTGTTGGCAGCCCTCAGTGTCCGTGTTCCCTTACACTTGTGTGCCTGCAGTGAGTTAGTGTCACAGTTTTCGAGATAGCCATCCATGAGAGGTCATTGGATGGACTTTGAGGTATGTGCATGTGTGTGTGTGTGTGCGCGCGTACAAAGGCATTGGCTTATGATGAATTCATGTACAGGGAGGGCACTTTTTATCAGTATTAGATGGTAGCATTTTTGAGGCCACACATACGTATCTGGGTTTTTTGATAAGGTTTTTTTCACTGAATTTTTTATTTATTTAAATCTTTTTGATTTACGCATTTCAAAACATAAATCAGGGATGATGTTTTCATCAAGACAAATCGGCATTTCTGTGCAAAAGACTTCGGAGGGTTAATTTGCTACACAGAAGTCAAGTGCTAGTCATCATTTTTGCTGTCAAGACAAGTTCTAGAAATCTTCATAGAGAATTTCACTAATGATTTCAAGTCGTGCTTAAGTTTCTACAAGGTTTATGCACTGAAACCATTTTATCCCCCTGAAAATCAATAAACGTCATTTTGATTGCAGAGCTCGTATGATTTTTGTTTGTATTTGCTGTTATTGTGTTATATTGTAACCAGTTTGAAGGAAATCATTCTTGAGGTCATAAAGTATTTTGCATTGTTATCTTCTCATATCAATTTCATTACATAGTTTTATTTGGAATTGTAATATATATATATATATATATATATATATATATATATATATATATATATATATATATATATATAAAACTACACTGACAAGAGAAACTGTTATTTTACATAATATTGTATAATGCTAAACATGATGATGAATAACAAGAAGAGATATTTATCCTACATGACATTTTTGTTCCTCAGCTAGAGCTCTGAGGTTCACCAATGGTCAGATTTGGCGTATGCGACCGTTTTTTCCACACCGATAAGTTAGCCACATTGCAACTTCAGAGAATGAAATGGTGTGATGATAAACACGATTGTGCTGAAAGGAACATTTTTTGCCGAAATGGTCACTTCTGTGAAAGTTGAGATGTGTTGTGTGTGTGTGTGTGCCTACTGATAAATTGAGTTCTGAATCATGTCAGTGAAATTGATGTCAGATTTAAAAAATCTTATCTTCACACCCCCCTCCCTGAGGAATGCTGGGCTTCTTTCACTATAAATAGCATCCCCACCTGTGCTAGGAATTCCCTCTTTTCTATCCCTCTCTTTTGTTTCTGCCTTGGTTCTTTTCTTCCTGTCAACACCTTCTCCTTCTGCCTTTGTTGTTTTTTTCCCAGAAAGATCTAAAAGATAAAAATTGTCTTCCATGCAGAAGTGGATGTGCTGGGCCTGACTTGTCAGGGGCTTAGCACGAGAGTTGTCCCAGGCAACATTCACACACACACACACTCCCCATCAAGTGGGGACAGGATAGCCTAGTGGTCAGAACATTGCGCTTGCAATCTGATGACCTGGGTTCGATTCCCGTTCAAGGGGATATTTTCCCCTGGAGTTAACATCAGTGCAGACTCCACTCTCCCCAAAAGTCCTTCGGATGAGACTATAAACCGAGACCCCGTGTGCAAACGCACGAAGAACATTTTGCGCACAGCATTAAATCCCGTTCAGCTGTTTGTAAGAGTAGGCCATTGTGTGCCATTGGGAACAGATGACAGAATTAACAAAACCACATACAGACGGGGACTGGATGTAAAAAAGCACATAAGTGCTTATTCCATTATCCTTGATATAAAAGAATTAAATTAAATAATTAATAAATAAATAAAGGCCCGGTGCTGACACTGTCTGGAAGGCACTGGGACAAGTTCCACACCGTTTGATATCGGTTTGCATGCATAGCTATATTGGGTGGATTGTGTAGTGCCTGGTCTTCTCCTGTGCTTGTCACTCTGCAGGAGGTCTGCCCGCTTCAGGGTAGCTGATTAGAAGGTTTTTGAGAGAAAAATGTTCAGATCTACACGTAAAAAAGGGCAGGAGAATGGGCTGGGTAGGTAGAAAATACACATGAGAGAGGGAGGGAGAGGATAAGAGAGGTGAGAGAACCAGAAAAAACGTTCTTGTCGCGTGCGTGAGTGTTGTGCACCTTGTGTGGTGATTTGCTGTCATTATTGTTGCTGTTGTTGTTTTTTGCCGTTCCTCTGACAGAGCTTCCGAAGTTCAGCAAAGGTAAGATTTTTGCATATGCGTAGCCGCATTCCAACTTCGGGAATATACAGTTGGGACTTGAACCTACCGATTTTGCCAGGACATTACCTCCCTTTGCTCTTTCCCGGATTTTCAACAGACGTGGTTTCTTTTGACATGTCTGC
>CM054158.1:52834205-52841705 GCA_028751875.1 Rapana venosa | reverse complement strand
ATATCACAGTGTGATAATAAAAAAATATTGCAAGCAATATCACACTATGATAATAAGGCTGAGAGGGACCCTTTGCAAAGAAATATTGCAAACAATATCACAGTGTGATAATAAAGAATATTGCAAACAATATCACAGTGTGATAATAAAGAAATATTGCAAACAATATCACAGTGTGATTATAAAGAAATATTACAAACAATATCACAGGGTGATTAGAAAGAAATATTACAAACAATATCACAGTGTGATAATAAAAAAATATTGCAAACAATATCACACTATGATAATAAGGCTGAGAGGGACCCTTTGCAAAGAAATATTGCAAACAATATCACAGTGTGATAATAAAGAATATTGCAAACAATATCACAGTGTGATGATAAGAAATATTGCAAACAATATCATAGTGTGATAATAAAGAATATTGCAAACAATATCACAGTGTGATAATAATGAATATTGCAAACAATATCACAGTGTGATGATGAAGAAATATTGCAAACAATATCACAGTATGATAATAAAGAATATTGCAAACAATATCACAGTGTGATGATGAAGAAATATTGCAAACAATATCACAGTGTGATTATAAAGAAATATTACAAACAATATCACAGGGTGATTATAAAGAAATATTGCAAACAATATCACAGTGTGATGATGAAGAAATATTGCAAACAATATCACACTATGATAATAAGGCTGAGAGGGACCCTTTGCAAAGAAATATTGCAAACAATATCACAGTATGATGATAAAGAATATTGCAAACAATATCACAGTGTGATGATGAGGCTGAGTCTTAGCATGAACATTTATAGTATTTTCACAAAACAGGACTGAAAAGGCTTCTTCATCCTTTATTCTTTCTTTCTTTACCCCCCCCCCCCCCTTCCCCCCCCCCCCCCCCCCCCGTCTCTCCTCTCTCTCTCTCACACACACAAACAGAAGAGAAGACACAGACACACACAACACACGACACACAGACACACACACACACACACACACACACACCACACACACCCACCCCGCACGACACTCATACACAGACACACAGAGACACAGACACAAAACACAGACACACACAAAACACCACACACACACAACACCCACCCCCTACACTTTTTCCCCCTTAATGTGTCTAATATCACATTTTGTGAAGAGACGTAACATGAAATCGAACGCACGCACGCCCGGCCGCCCGCACACACATAAACGTGTTTGTTGTTTGTTGTATAATCACAATAACCATCGTCAGACGTCAAAACCAATAATTATTTCAACGCCATTAGTGTACCAAAAATAGAGCCATGCAATAATAATGTACGATGAAGGATGGGCAATTAAGTGATAACACCCTCCTTCTCCTTCATCTATCCCCTAGTCTTGTAGACCGTTGGGGCACCACTGAAGAGTTTGCAACCAGCTTCCTCCAATCCTCGCGATTCTCTGCAAATCGTTCCCACTCAAGGCTACCAGTCCACTCTCTGACGTTGTCTTCCCATCGTTTTCTCTGTCTGCCTCTTCTTCGTCTCCCTCCTTGTACTGTTCCCTGTAGTAGGACAGTCTTGGCCAGTCCACATGTTCGTGTGACGTGCCCATACCACTTTAGTTTGTGTGTGTGTGTGTTTTAAACCGAAGTCAGGAGATCTCTTTATTTGGCCCTGAGGTACCAACCCGGTCAACAACGCGAGAGGTCAATGGTTCCATTCTAGAGCGAATCCGGACATTTCCCTATTCACTAGACCTCGAGTGATGGTCAGGGAGCTAGTCTTTCGGGTGTAGCGCGATAAACTGAGGTCGTATGCATCGTACATTTAGCGCACATAATAGAATTCAAGGCAACAAGGGAATTGTCCCTGGCAAAATTATTCTGTAGAGAAAAAAAAGAAATCACTGTCAGGGGGGAATAATACGCAGACCGGGGACTAAAATTTGGAATGATCTCCCTTTCTCACTTCGCCAAAATCCATATATTAAATGTTGCTACTTTCAAATGCAGACTCAAGACACTCTTATTTCTGACCTATGATATTCCCTTACAGTTACACACACCTCTTATCTGTTTCTCCTTTGAATAGACATCTCCATATCCATTACCCTGCCTAAGCGGTGTGTGTGTGTGTGTGTGTGTGTGTGTGTGTGTGTGTGTGTAAATGTGAAATCTGTTACTTAAAACACTTTCAAGAGAGAGGAGTTAGATTAACACCAATGTTTTTTCTTTGTCAAACGCTCATACAGCATTTATTGCTGTCTGTCATGTGAGCGAAAATGCGTTGCACTGCCGTTAAGCGCCTGACAAGTCAGGCCTAGCACATCCAACTTCAGCATGGGAGAGAATTGTTATCTTTTGAAGTTCTTTCTTGAAAGGGGGGGGTTCTGTCAGTAGAAACGGCGTCGCCACCTTCTGGAAATTCTGTGCTAAGAATTCCCCCCCCCCCCCATCCCCCCCCCTTTTAAAATTTTTTTTTATTACTGTCCCTCTCTTTGTTTCTGCCTTGTTTCATTTTCTTCCTGTCACCACCTCCTTCTTGTCTATTCTCTTGCCTCCCCTCCCCCCCCCCCCAAAAAAAAAAGACTTAAAAGATGACAATTCTCTCCCATGCCGAAGTTGGGTGCGCTGGGCCTGACTTGTCAGGCGCTTAACGGCAGCGTGACGCATTTTCGCTCATATGACAAGCAACAATAGTTGTTGTCTAAGCGTTCGACGACGACGACAACGACGAAGGAAAGGAAGAAGAAGAAGAATGCAAAGAAGAAGAAGAAGAAGAATGGTGCAAAGAAGAAGAATGCAAAGAAGAAGAATGCCAAGAAGAATGGTGCAAAGAAGAAGAATGCAAAGAAGAAGCATGCAACGAAGAATAGTGCAAAGAAGAAGAATGCAACGAAGAATAGTGCAAAGAAGAAGAAGAAGAATGCAAAGAGGAAGAAGAATGCAAAGAGGAAGAAGAAGAAGAAGCAGGAGGAGGAGGAGGAAGAGGAGGAGAAGAAGAATAATGCAAAGACGAAGGAGAAGAAAGAGGAAAAGAAAAAAGAAGAAAAAGAAGAAGACGAAAAAGAAGAAGAAGAAGGAGGAGGAGAAGAAGAATGCAAAGAAGTAGAAGAAGAAGAGGAAGAAGGAGAAGAAGAAGAAGAATGTAAAGAAGAAGAAGAGGAAGAAGAAGAAGGATGAGGAGGAGGAGGAGGAGGAGGAGGAGAAGAAGAAGAAGAAGAAGAAGAAGGAGGAAAAAAAGACGGAGAAAGAGGAGAGGAGGAGGAGGAGAAGGAAAGAAGAAGAATGTAAAGAAGAAGAAGAATGCAAAGAAGGAGAAGAATGCAAAGAAGAAGAATGCAAAGAAGAGTAGTGCAAAGAAAAAGAAGAAGAATGCAAAGAAGAAGAATGCAAAGAAGAGTAGTGCAAAGAAAAAGAATGCAAAGAAGAAGAATGCAAAGAAGAATAGTGCAAAGAAGAAGAAGAAGAAGAATGCAAAGAAGAAGAAGAATGCAAAGATGAAGAAGAAGATGATGATAAAGAAGAAGAAAAGTGCAAAGAAGAAGAAGAGGAAGAAGGAGGAGAAGAAGAAGAATGCAAAGAAGAAGAAGAAAAAGAAGACGAAGAAGAAGGAGGATGAAGAGGAGGAGATGAAGAAAAAGGGGAGGAGAAGAAAAAGAATGCGAAGAAGTATGCAAAGAAGAAGAATGCAAAGAAGAAGCATGCAAAGAAGAAGAAGAAGAATACAAAGAAGAAGAATGCAAAGAAGAAGAATGCTAAGAAGAAGAATGCAAAAAAGAATAAGAATGCAAAGAAGAAGAAAAATGCAAAGAAGAAGAATGCAAAGAAGACGAAGAAGAATGCATAGAAGAAGAAGAAGAAGAATGCATAGAAGAAGAAGAAGAAGAACGCAAAGAAGAAGAATGCAAAGAAGAAGACCTCATATTCTGGGTGACCCCCCAGGGTGTTCAGCATGGGAACGCCCAGCAGCAGCAGCAACAACAACGAGAGAGGCTAAGGTGTATTATATAACTGGTGTGGTATTGTTTGGTTTGGCGTGAAAGATGCTTTAAAGGTCGGGAGTTGAAACTGATGTAAGGATTTTTAGTCTTTGGTACTGCTGCTGCTGCTGCTGCTGCTGCTGCTGCTGCTGCTGCTGCTGTTAATGTTACTGCCTGACCTACGCGTAGGTCACTTTGTGCCCTGTGCTTTTGCTGTTGTTTGTTTGTGTTGTGTGATATGGCGTTGTTGTTTTTGTTGTTTGCGTTGTGTGATGAGATATGGTGTTATTGTTGACGTTGTGTAATACTGTGTGTTGTTGTGTAGTTTTGTGTGTTGCTGTTGCTGTTGTTGTTGTGGTGGTGGTGGTGTGATATGGTGTGTTGTTGTTGTTGCTGTTTGTTGTTGTTGTTGTTGTTGGGTGATATGGTGTATTGTTGTTGTGTTGTATGGAGATTTTGTTGTTGTTTACGTTGTGTGATATGTTATAGTGTTATTGTTTGCGTTGTGTAATACGGTGTGTTGTTGTGGTGGTGGTGGTGTGATATGGTGTGTTGTTTGCGTTGTGTGATATGGTGTGATATGGTGTGATGTTGTTGTTGTGGTGGTGGTGTGGTATGATATTGTTGTTTGCGTTGTGTGATATAATGTTTACGTTGTGTGATATGGTGTGATATGGTGTGATGTTGTTGTTGTGGTGGTGGTGTGGTATGATATTGTTGTTTGCGTTGTGTGATATAATGTTTACGTTGTGTGATATGGTGTGTTGTTGTTGTGTGGTTTTGTGTGTTGCTGCTGTTGTTGTGTGATATGGTGTGTTGAGTTGTGTGGAGATGTTGTTGTTTGCGTTGTGTAATACTTTGTGTTGTGTGATATGGCGTGTTGTTGTTGGTGTTGTGGTGTTGGTGTTGATGTGATATGGTGTGGTGTTGTTGTGGTGTTGTTCTGGTGTTGTTGTGGTACTTTGTTCTTCTTTAATTTAACGTCTTTTCACATTACGTGATATATTGTTGTGGTAGTTTGATATGGTTTGCTGTTGTTGTTGCCTTGTGTTGTGTGATATGGTGTGGTGGTATTGTTTGCGTTGTGTGATGTGTGTTGTTATTGATGTGTTGAGTGGTGAATTGTTGTTTGCCCTTTATTTTAAACATTAACAATAAAATTTATAGTGCAGCAGAAGTACTGTTTTTCAATTAGTCTCTTGAAAAAAAAATCGTATCTTAAAAAGGTAAGTTACTTTCTGCACCCCCCCAACACACACACACACGCACGCACGCACGCACGCACGCACGCACGCACGCACGCACGCACGCACGCACGCACGCACGCACGCACACACACACACACACACAGGCTTAGGCAGGGTAATGGATATGGAGATGTCTATTCAAAGCAGGAGCAGAGAAGAGGTGTGTGTAATGTAAGGGAATATCATAGGTGATTTTTTGTATCCCGCTTTCTAAATGGACATATGTCCTTTATACACGAGTAAACGGTTCATTTCACTTCAGTTGATTTCATTTCTGTATCTGTCTGTCTGCCACTCTCACCCCTCCCATCTCTCTCTCTCTCTCTCTCTCTTTTTTTCTTCTCTCTTTCTCTCTCTGCCTGCCTGTCTGCCTGTCTGTCTGTCTGTCTGTCTGTCTGTCTGTCTGTCTGTCTGCCTGCCTGCCTGTCTGTCTGTCTGTCTGCCTGTCTGTCTGTCTGTCTCTATCCCTCTCCCCCTCCTCCCTTTCTTTTTCCAAAAAAAACAACTTTTCAGCAAATAAAGGTGCTACTATGTAAAAAAAAAAAAGTAAAGGCGTTCCATAACCTACAAGGTCGTAGGTGAGCGAGGCGTCAGAGACCTCACTTCTCTAGGAGCCAGCATATTGAGGGCGGTGGCGCCCATCTCCTCTCCCTCGCTGCTTTACCTCCCCTGACCCTAAAGAAGGCAGGTACCCATTTACAGCTGGGTGAACTGGGGGAACTGTACTGAAGCCAAGGCGCGCAAACAGTCACCCATCCAAGTGGTAACCACCACGCTGGACGCTGCTTAACATTGGCTGGGGGAAAGCGAGTGCTCCGACCACTGAGCTATCTCCCGTCCCACACTACTGCCTGACAACTTCAGTATTATTGTGTGATGACCACAACAACTTCTGCAGGAGTTAAGACATGGATGTGTTTCGTGGTGCTGGTCGGGGTTACCTTCCCTTTTGTCATTGAAGCAGGGGTTTCTTGTAGTAGCAATGTAGATTTTCTGTTTCTTTGTTGTTGTTGTTGTTGCTTTTTTTTGGTTTTCTTTTTCTTTCTTTCGTCGTTCATTTTTGTGTGCTTTTGTTTGTTTGTTTTTCGTTTCTGTTTTGTTTCTTTTCTTTTTCTTTCTTTTCTTTTTCTTTCTTTTTCTTTCTTTCTTTTTTTCTTTCTTTCTTCTTTATCTTTCTTTTTCTTTTTTTCTTTCTTTCTTTCTTGTCTTATCTTTCCTTCTCTTTCTTTTCTTTCTTTCTTTCTTTCTATCTCTATTCTTTCCCTTTCTTTTCTTTCTTTCTTTCTTTTCTTTTCTTTCTTTTCTTTCTTTCTTTCTTTCTTTCCTTCTATCTCTATGTCTATCTCACTTCTTTCTTTCTTTCTTTTCTTCTTTCTTTCCTTTTCTTTTTTCTTCTTTCTTTCTCTTTCTTTATCTCTTTCTTTCTTTCTTCTTTCTTTCTTTCTTCTTTCCTTCTATCTCTATGTCTATCTTCCCATCTTTCTTTCTTTCTTTCTTTCTTTTCTTTTCTTTTCTTCTTTCTTTCTTTCTTCTTTCTCTTTCTTTCTTCTCTTCTCTTCTTTCTTTCTTTCTTTCTTTCTTCTTTCCTTCTATCTCTATGTCTATCTTCCCATCTTTCTTCTTTCTTTCTTTCTTTTCTTCCTTTCTTTCCTCTATCTCTATGTCTATCTTCCCATCTTTCTTTCTTTTTCTTTCTTTCTTCTTCCTTTCTTCTTTCTTCTTCTTTCTTTCCTTCTATCTCTATGTCTATCTTCCCATCTACTTTCTTTCTTTCCTTTCTTCCTTCTATCTCTAGTCTATCTCCCATCTTTCTTTCTTTCTTTCTTTCTTTCTTCTTCTCTATGTCTATCTTTCTTCTTTCTTTCTTCTTCTCTTTCTTTCTTTCTTCTTCTATCCTATGTCTATCTCCATCTTTCTTTCTTTCTTCTTTCTTTCTTTCTATCTGTCTGTCTTCTCTTCTTCTTCTTCATTCTTCATTCCTCTTCTCATTCATTCCATTCTTCTTCTTTCTTTTTCTTTCTTTCTTTTTTTCTTTCTTCTTTCTGTCTAATCTCCCGTCCTCTCTCTTTTCTTTCTTTCTTTTTTTCTTTTTTACCTTCTTTCTTTCTTATCTTTCTCTTTCTTTTCTTTCTTTTTCCTGTTTCTTTCTTCTCTTCTTTCTTTCTTCTTTTTCTTTCTTTCTTTCCTTCTATCTTCTATGTCTATCTGCCACTCTTTCTTTCTTTCTTTCTTTTCTTTTTCTTTCGTTATTTCTGTTGTCCTTCTTTCTTTCTTT
>CM054158.1:52814205-52824205 GCA_028751875.1 Rapana venosa | reverse complement strand
TGTGTGTGTTGTTGTTGTGTGTTGTGTGTGGTTGTGTGTTTTTTGGTGTGTTGTGTTTGTGTGTGTTTGTTTGTGTTTTGTTGTGTGTGTTGTGTGTGTGTGTGTGTGTGTGTGTGTGTGGTGTTGTGTGTGTGTGTTGTGTGTTTGTGTGTGTGTGTGTGTGTGTGTGTTGTGTTTGTGTGTGTTAGTGTTGTTGTTGTTGTGTGTGTGTTGTGTGTGTGTGTGTGTGTGTTGTGTGTGTTGTGTGTGTTTGTGTGTGTGTTGTGTGTTTGTGTTGTGTGTTGTGTGTTGTGTGTGTGTGTTGTGTGTTGTGTGTGTGTTTGTGTTGTTGTTGTGTGTTGTGTGTGTGTGTGGTTAGTGTTTGTGTGTGTGTGTTGGTTTGTGTGTGTGGTGTGTGTGTGTGTGTGTGTATGTTTTGTGTGTGTGTGTTGTGTTTGTGTGTGTGTGTGTAGTGTGTTGTGTGTTTGTGTTGGTGTGTTTGTGTGTGTTTGTGTGTGTAGTGTGTTAGTGTATGTTGTGTGTGTGTGTGTGTTATGTGTGTTGTGTGTGTAGTGTGTAGTGTAATTTTTGTGTGTGATGTGTGTGTTTGTAGTAGTTGAGTGTATGTGTGTGTGTGTGTGTGTGTATTGCTTGATGTGTGTTGTGTGTGTGTGTGTATGTTGTGTGTGTGTGTTAGTGTTTGTGTGTGTGTGTTTGTGTTATGTGTGTGGTGTTTGTGTCTCATGTGTGTGTGGTGTGTTGTGTAAGCAAGTGATTTTTTCCCATTGTAACGTCTTTCCACTTTTAAGTAATACCAGACGACTAAACGAAACTTGAGAGAAGGAGAAGGAGAGAGAGAGAGAGAGATGAGGAGAGAGAGAGAGAGAGAGAGAGAGAGGAGAGAGAGAGAGAGAGAGAGAGAGAGAGAGAGAGAGAGAGAGAGAGAAGAGAGCAGAGAGGGGGGGGGGAGCAACTGATCGATAAACACACAAACAGACGAGAAGACGGACAGACAGACAGTCAGACAGACACACAGACAGTCAGACCGACGGACAGATAAATGCGTTGACGCTTTTATTGACATTTTCATACAGATGTTTTTTATAGCCATGGTGGGGGGGGGGGGGGGGGGGGGGGGGGGGTGTGAGGGGGGGATTGTGGAGGGGGAAGGGGAGGGGAGGTAGGGAGAAGGGTGTTTTAGAGTAGGGCGACAGTAGTCAGCCATTATCAACACATGATAAACAAGATATGTATGCAAATATCATCACATCATGGAAATGACAGTTTATGTGTCAGTTTAGAGAATAATACACTAGGCCCTTACACACACACACACCACACGACACACACACACACACACACACACACACGCAAACACACACACACACACACACACACGCACAAACACACGCACACACACACTACACACACACACACATACACGCACACAACACACACACACACACGCGCGCACACCCACACCACCCACACACACACGCACAAACACACCACAACGCACACACACACACACACACACCACACACACACACACACACACACACAACACACATCCACCACACCACACCGCACACCCACACCCACATCCACCAACACACACCACCACACACACACCAACGCGCACACACACACACACCACACTCAACATACAATGGCTAGAAACACCCCCCCCCTCCCCACCCTTAAACTGCTTTTAAAAACAACAACAAAACAACAAAACAACACAAACACAAAACAGAATAACTCTCACAAAATTGATACTGCAAAACGATTTCAAGCAAATTCCTTTAAATTAAAATTTTTTATAATTACGTATGTTCGCTAAAACTCCAAGATTCCCCAATGGTGAGATTTTGCGTTTGCGACCGTTTTTACAACACACCACGTAGGTAGCCACAATCCGATTTCGGGGAGTTTTGGGTGAATAAAGCGTTTGACAAAACGTTGTCTGTTAATGGTTCAGCTTCACAGTGGTGATGATTATAGCTTCTCAGGGCACGGGATAGCTCAGTGGTCAGAGCACTCGCTTTCCCCCAGCCAAAGTTAAGCAGCGTTGAGCGTGGTTACCACTTGGATGGGTGACCGTTTGCGCCGCGCCTTGGCTTCAGTACAGTTCCCCCAGTTCCCCCAGCTGTAAATGGGTACCTTGCCCTCTTTTAGGGTCAGGGAAGGTAAAGCAGCGAGGGAGAGGAGATGGGCGCCACCGCCCTCAATATGCTGGCCCTAGAGAAGTGAGGTCTCTGACGCCTCGCTCCCCTACGACCTTATAGGTTATGGGACTCCTTTAGCTTCCTTTACCTGTTTTTGATCGACCTTCCCCCCACACCCCCCTCCCTCCCTCGTCCCTCCCCCGTGGGGATACCGGGGGCCTGTCAGTATAAACAGCATCCCCACCTTCTGGGAATTCTGTGCTAGAAATTTCCTCTTTTCTATCCCTCTCTTTGTTTCTGCCTTGTTCCTTTTCTTCCTGTCACCTCCGTCGTGTCTATTTTCTGCCTTTTTGGTTCCATTCTTCGGCGTTTTTTTCAAGAAAGGTTTAAAAGATGACGATTCTTTCTTATGCCGAAGTCGGATGCGCCGGGCTTTACTTGCCAGGTGTTTAACGGCAGCGTGACGCATTTTCGCTCATATAACAGACAACAACTACGTCGACGACGAAGAAGAAGATTTTATTTTATAGATCTAGTTTCCTATCGCTTGATTAACAAAAAAAGTATGGAATTTATATAGCGCTGAATCTTGTAAAGCAACAAATCAAAAGTATAAAGAATACGATATGATCACCGTATTGTATCATATGCTGCTTTCTTTTTTCTTTCTTTCTTAAAAAAAAAAAATTGCTCACACGCTTTGTTCCATACTTGGTCGACAATTAGAAACATTTTATTGTATGCCCGTTTCCATGCTTTGCTATCTCTCAATTCATTAATTTCATTGAATTTTTAAATAAAAGTTTATGATCGTCAAATCGAATCATTGTTTGTAAATACTTCCTCGGATTTTTACAGATATCTTTTAAAATTTCCAAGTGTTCATTATTTGTAATAATTATTATAAGCGCTTTGATTTGTTTACTTTACAAGATTCAGCGCTATATAAATTCCATACATTATTATTATTATTATTATTATTATTTGTCAAGGTTGTTCCATTCCCCAATGTCGAAATTTTTATGCGGCTACCTAAATGGTGGGTATAAACGGGGACACACACACGCACACACACACACACACACACACACACACACACACACACACACACACACACCACACACACACACACACACACACACACACACTCACACACGCACACACACACACACTCTCACCCACCTACACACACACACACACACACACCACACACACACACACACACACACACCACACACATACACACCACACACACATACACACACACACACACAGCCACACACACAACACACACACACACACACACACACACGCACACACACACACAGCACACACACACACACACACACACACACACACACACCACACAACACTCACACACGCACACACACACACACACTCTCACCCACCTACACCACACACACACACACACACACACAACATCACACACACACACCACCACACACACACACACACACACATACACACACACACACACACGCACACACACACACACACACACACACACACACACACACACACACACACGCACACACACACACGCACACACACACACACACACACACACACACACACACACACACACACACACGAAACCGCAACACTGATAAACCTCGATTCTCTAGCCAAGGAACGAAAAAAAAAATATTCAATAGCTGTGGTTAAGGTCCCGTGTGTGTGTGTGTGTTGTGTGTGTGTGTGTGTGTGTGTGTGTGTGTGTGTGCGTGCGTGTGTGCGCGCGTGCGTGTGGGAGGGGGGGGGGGGGGAGGGGGAGAGTTCTCTGGTTTCATGTGTACCAGTGGTAGTGTCAATTGCATGCCAGTTCCGTTCCATGTTTTTACTGTGTTTTCAACTGTGTAAAATGCAGACGATCAATTTGTGGGAGGTTGAAAGTTTTTATGGAGTTGGGAGTTTACAATGTGGGTTAAAATAACGATATAACACGGAATGCTGTAGGTAAGTACTTCTATATAGACTGACCCCAAAAAAGACAAGCGATAAATGTAGCCCTCGTTTAGAATATTTTCAAGAGTATTTCATTTTGTTCTCCAGTTCTTTTGAAACTGATTTTGGAAAATGAGTCATAGTTTGTGCTCGATATCGTGTGAGTAATTTCTGATGATTTGCAATATACCAAGAATGTAGGATATTCATAGTGATCATTCATTTTGTTCTTATAAGCTTGTCATTTTGATTTTAGCGAAATCTTATTCAGTCACAAGTATGTACGTCAATACAAATAATTATTCGAGCATCTTTTCGAATAGCTAATAGCATGATTATTGGTGTTAGATTGAAGAATACGAGCTTTTTTGTGTTCGATTGTGTGTATGATTGGTCATTCCTTCCTTTCTTCCTTTATTTTCTATTTCTCTCGATCTCCCCCCTCCCTTTTAAAAAATAAAATGTAATTTTTTTTCATTTTTCTTTCGTCACGTTTGTTGCTTCTAGTTCCTTTTGTGTATTCCTCCTCCTCCTCCTCCTCCTTCTTCTTCTTCTTCGTCTTCTTCTTCTTCTTCTTCTTCTTCTCTTCTTCTTCGTCGTCGTCGTCGTTGTCGTCGTTGTCGTCTTCTTCTTCGTCGTTGTCTTCTTCTTCTTCTTCTTCTTCTTCGTCGTCGTCGTTGTCTTCTTCTTCTTTTTTGTTTTTGTCTTTCTTTCTTTCTGTCCTCCCTTCCTACCTTCCTCTTCCTCTCCTTCCCTCCCTCCCTCCCTCCTCCTCCTCTCCTCCTCCTCCTCCTCCTCCTTCTTCTTCTTCTTCTTCTTCTTCTTTCTTCTTCTTCTTAACCTTATCAATGTTTATTACTTTATAACCCCCCCCCCCCCCCGCCCCCCCCCCCCCCCCCCCCCCCCACTCCACATACCACATTAACGTTCATCTTTCGTAACTTCCTTCCCAGTGTCAGCAAATCTTTCTTTTCCTCACCTGTTCCTCTGCAGACTATAATTATGTATGTGAGGAAATGTCACGGATTATGGATCGAACCTGCTCTATTTTTGTTGTCGAGTTTTATTGTCGCTGTATCGTCGTCGTGTGTGCTGACGTGACAATTTTATGTATTACATTATTGTTGGTTTTTGTGTGTTGTGTGTGTGTGTTTTTTAAAAAGAAGGCATGTTGCTGCAGGTTTAGCTGAAGTGAGTTTTATCTGTCTGTGTTGCGGTTGTTTTCTGTCTTTCTCTGTTGTTTCTTATGTCTGTTCGTACGTCTTTTTCTGGATGTGCAGGTTTAATGGTAGTGTTGTGTGTGTGTGTGTGTGTGTGTGTGTGTGTGTGTGTGTGTGTGGAAGAGATGTGTGGTGTGTGTGTTGTGAGAGAGAGAGAGAGAGAGAGAGGAGAGAGAGGAGAGAAGAGAGAGAGAGAGGGTGTGTTGTGTGTGTTGTGTGTGTTGTGTGTGGGAGAGAGGAAGAGGAGAGTAGAGAGAGAGAGGAGAGAGATGAGAGAGAGAGAGAGGAGAGATAGAGATGTGTTGGTAGTGTGTGTGTGTGTGTGTGTGTGTGTGTGTGTGTGTGTTGTGTGTGGTGTGTGAGTGGAGAGAGAGGAGAGATGAGAGAGAGAGATGTGTGTGTGTGTGTTTTGTTGTGTGTGTGTGTGTGGTGTGTGTGGGTGTGTGAGTGGTGTGTGTGGTGTGTGGTGTGGTGTGTGGTGGTGTGTGTGTGTGTGTGTGTGTGGTGGGTGTGTGTGGTTGTGTGTGTGTGTGTGTGTGGTGTGTGTGTTGTGTGTGTTGTGTGTGTGGTGTGTGTGGTGTGTGTGTGTGTGGTGTGTGTGGTGTGTGTGTGTGTGTGTGTGTGTGTGTGTTTGTTTGTGTTGTGTGTGTGTGGTGTATATGTTGTTTGGTGTTGTTGTGTGTGTGTGTTGTGTTTGTTTTGGTGAGTGTGAGAGGTGTGTGTGGTGGTGTGTGGGTGTGTGTTGTGTGTGTTGTGTGTGGTGTGTGTGTGTGTTAGTTAAGTCTGTTCACTCATGGTGGTATGACGAAAACAAATATTGATGAAGTTTTATTTAAAAATGTCACATTTATGAGAGGTAGATGTAGATGTGGAGAGAGAGAGAGATGAGGAGATGGAGAGAGAGAGAGATGAGGAAGGTGTGTGTTAGTGTGTGTGTGATGGTGCGTGGGTGTGTGTATGTTGATTTAACGTCTGTACTGCGGTGTGTGTCGTGTGATGAAATAACGAATTGTGTGTGTATTTGTTGTCCTTAGCTTAGGGTAGTATAGTAGATGGTAGGGATGTGGTAGGGAGAGAAGGTGGAATGTTATTGTTGTATCTTTGTATGTGTATGTGTATAGCCTGTGTGTGTTTTTAATATACCACCGTCGTGTTGCTGACTATCTGTCCCGCCGTATCAGACTGAAAACACAAATAACTGATGAATTTTATTTAAAAATTGTCACTTTAGTATGAGAGAGAGAGAGATAGTAGATGTAGATCAGAGAGAGGAGAGAGAGAGAGGAGAGAGAGAGAGAGAGAGAGAGGAGAGGAGAGAGAGGGGTGTGAGTGCATGTGTGTGCATGCGTGCCCGCGCGCGTGTGTGTCCGTGCTTGTATGCACACACATGCGTGCCCGCGCGCGTGTGTGTCCGTGCTTGTATGCACACATATACGCACCTGTGTGTGCGCCTGATTCTGTCTGTCCCTTCTCAGCCTTCAGCCTGTAGTCACTCCCACATAGATTCATTTCTCAGAAAGGTGTAATTTTTATTTTATTTTATTCTTTTATATCGAGGATAATGGAATAAGCACTTATGTGCTTTTTTACATCCAGTCCCCGCGTGTATGCGGTTTTGTAAATTCTGCCATCTGTTCCCAACGGCACACAATGGCATACTCTGAAAAGCGGAACAGGATTTAACGTGTGCGCAAGATGTTCTGCGTGCGTTCGCACACGAGGCCTCGGTTTATAGTCTCATCCGAAGGACTTTTGGGGAGAGTTGAGTCTGCACTGATGTTAACTCCAGGGAAAAATATCCCCTTGAACGGGAATCGAACCCGGGTCGTCAGATTGCGAGCGCAATGTTCTGACCACTAGGCTATCCCGTCCCCCTTTAGGGTGTGTGTGTGTGTGTGTTGCGCGCGTGCGCGCGTGGGGGGGGGGGGTGGGGTGGTGGAGGTGGAAGGGAGAGTGAGCATCTTAAACTAAAACAAGAAAACTTACAAAGATATGTCAACATAATTTTTCGCTAACCTTTTTGTGTTGTTTGCTATCGTCGTCGTCATCGTTGTTGTTGTGGTGGTGGTGGTGGTGTGTGTATGAGTGCGCGCGCGCACGCGCGCGTTTGTACGTGCGCGCGTGTGTATATGTGTGTATGCATGTGTGTGTGAGGTGTGCGCGCACGCGTTTGTGCGTGCGCATGTGTGTGTGTGTGTGGTGTGCGCGCGCGCGTTTGTGTGTGCGCGTGTGTGTATGTGTGTGTGTGTGTGTGTGTGTGTGTGTGTGTGCGCGCGCGCGCATGTATGAAACAATATCCAGAAAACGTGCAGACCAGAAGTTGACAGATACTCTATGATTGTGAGGCTTTTCAGAAAGCAGAACAGTCAAACACACATACACACACATATTGATGAAGTTTTTTTTTTCTCCTAGATAGATGGCTTGATAAAGAAAAGCAAATGTATTGCTTATTCAATGTACCATCTGGAAATAAAAAAAATGACTTGACTTGACGTGACTTGAACACACACACACACACACACACACACACACACCACACACACACACACACACACACACACACACATACAGACACACAGACACACAGACACACACACAGACACACAGACACACAGACACAGACACAGACACACACACACACACACACACACACACACACACACACACACACACACACACACACACACACACACAGAGTCGAGAGATTGAGGATTGAGGGTGAGAGAAACGTGTGTGTGTGTGTGTGTGCGTGTGTGTGGGCGGGGGTGGGGGGGGGGGGGGGAGGGAGTTAATCACTTTACAGTTTCGTTTGGCTTATGAAGTCTCATTCGAGGGATTTTCAGGGGAGTGAAGTCAGCCCTGATGTTAAATCCAGGGGGAGGTTCCCTCATTATGGACACCCCGGGGAGAGATTCGAACCCATGCTCTCAGTTACCGTTGAAATTTGTTATGGGTAGAAAGTCGTGGTATAAGTTATTACATAGCAAGCTTACCTTATGTAAAAACCAAGAGCACAAACATGCCAAATAGCGATTGACTAGATTTAAGTTTTTACACTTTTGGAGGGAAGTTTAGGTGCTAAGCTTCAAGTACAGTCACATCTTCGTTCTCTCTCTCTCTCTGTCTCTGTCTCTCTCTCTCTCTTTCTCTCTCTCTCTCTGTCTCTGTCTCTCTCTCTCTCTTTCTCTCTCTCTCTCTCTCTCTTCTGCTCTCTCTCTCTCTCTTCTCTCTCTCTCTTCTCTCTCTCTCGCTCTCTCTCTCGCTCTCTGTCTCTTTTTCTCTCTCTCTCTTTCTCTCTCTCTCTCTTTCTCTCATTCTCTCTGTCTCTGTCTCTGTTTGTCTGTCTGTCACTCTCTCTCTCTCTCAAACCGAATGTTCACTCGGGGCATTGCGAAAGCTAAACAAAAGGCGTGGTATTTTGAACTGAAATTGAAATCCATCTTTTGCAATTTCAGATGGGCAGCGATTGGCGGAGGAAGGTCACGTGGGGCCAGGGATCAATGGAGAGACAGTCTGACATTTGATGGGCTCAGCTGCAGCCAGTGAAGACGGAAGACGGCTGCCTTTCACGCCAGGCAACCGTTTGTCACCCTTTATGGCAGTTGTCTGTCGTTGCCTTTTTGCCAGCTCGCCTGCTTTCTACGCCTGGGCTGGCCCCGGCAGTCAATGTCACTTGACATTTCAACTGTAGCGTGCAGGCCTGGTGCGTCAGCCACGGAAAAGAATTCTATGATGAATGCGCTCTGAACTATTTCTGATCCTGTAGGGCGTTTTTCTCTCTCTATGTGGTTTGGCTGAATATATATATATTTTTTTCCCCCAAGAAAAAAAAAGAAGAGAACTGGGTAAAAAACTAGTGCTGGATACAGTTGAAGATTCCACACAGGAAAAAGAAGTTGTGTAAACAAACAAACAAACAAAAAAAAAGATTTGAAACGGCACTGCGCGAACTGGGAATGATTTGTATGTTTTGCGCAACTGAGGTACAGAGCAGGACACAAAACGTCACCCTGAAGCATGCCGATATCGTTAGAGATTGCGGGGCTGTTGATATTTAAACATGTACAACACGAAGTGAGGGGTAACTGGAACGTTTTCGACAGCGCGCATCAAAAAATTGCGTTCTTTTGACATTAGCAAGAGATCAGGAAGACAAAATGAACTCGGTTAACTCTCAATTGATATAAAAAAAAAATTGTTTCAAAAAACTCTTCAACGGGTTGCTATTTGCAGGCAAGCTCGTGCCGCAAATGTCAAAATCCCACAGACGAAATTGACCGTATTTGTGTGGGTTTATTTCCCTCCACTCTCTCTCTCTCTCTCTCTCTCTCTCTCTCTCTCTCTCCTCTCTCTCTCTCTCTCTCTCTCTCTCTCTCTCTCTCTTATGCTGCTGATGTAAGAGAAAGTGACTCGGCGAGGAAGAAGAAGAAGAAAACAATCATTAATTTATTGTGTGGAAATTTTGTTCTTAAAATAATACTGATGCACGAACATTGAACCCCTTTCCAAGACATGCTGAAGCGTAATTCTGAAGTCAGTGGAAAAAACTTCAGCACTTCAGCTTCATTTTTGTGTTGGTGAAGAGGGGAAAGATTGTGATGTCCTGAGTCAATTTGGACACTGAAACCAGTCAGGACAGAAAGAAAAGGCAAAAAAAGAAAGAAA
>CM054158.1:52799205-52804205 GCA_028751875.1 Rapana venosa | reverse complement strand
CAGGAACCTTAACCACTGATCAGGAACCTTAACCCCTTCTCTTTTCTTTACCATGGCTTTGTTCCAAGACAAAAGAAGACAGGTTTAGACAACTCTGCTCTCTTCTCTGCCTTTCCCCACCCCCCCTGCCTCTCAAAAAGAAAGAAAGAAAAATAGAGTACGCACGCACACACACACAGTGGACAGACAGACAGACAGACAGAGACATAGACACACACAGACCACAGACACACACAGACACAAACACACACACACATACACACATACACTCTCTCTTTTACACACACACACACACACTCCCCCCCGCCCCCACCACCTCCCATTCTGTCTCTCTGTGTTTCACTCTCTGTCTTGGTCTCTCTCTCTGTCTCTGTCTCTGTTTCACTCTCCTGTCTTGTCTCTCTCTCTCTGTCTCTCTCTGTGTTTCACTCTCTCTCTTGGTCTTCTCTCTCTGTCCCTCTCTGTGAATCTCTCTGTCCTGGTCTCTCCTCTGTCTCTCTCTGTGAATCTCTCTGTCTTGGTCTCTCTCTCTGTCTCTCTCTCTCTGAATCTCTCTGTTTCTCCTTATGTGAAGAGAGACAGCATCGGCTCCCTGATCCAGATCCTTAGCCCTCCCTCTTCACCATCACTTTGTTTGATGTACACAAAGCAAGACGTTTAGTAAACCTCTCTCTCTCTTTATCTCTCTCTCTCTCTATCTCTGAGTCTCTGTCTCTGTTTCTCTGTCTGTCTCTCTCTCTCTCTCTCATCTCTCTGTGTCGCTTTATTGATTTTTCAAAAATGAAATGGCAGTGTGAGTATTCATTTCATTGCTGTTTGACATTATCTTGTTTATTAATTCATTGATTTTATTCATGTTGGTTTCACTTTTTCCCCCCACGAGGGCCTGGTGTAAAGAAGCCTCTGGCTTATCCAGTTACCCTCATTAAAATATTCGAGTTCGAGTTCTCTGTCTTTCTCTGTCTCTCTGTCTCTGTTTCTCTCTCTCTGTATGTCTGTCTCTCTCCCCCTCTCTCTCCCCCCCCTCTCTCTGTATGTCTATCTCTCTCCCTTTCTCTCTCCCCCTCTCTTAAGATAATGACAGGAACTTTTCCCTCATCCTTGAAAGACAAGTTCCCAATGAATCATTCCAGAAATACCGAAAAGCCATGTGTCCCAATCCCAAGAATAGATTTGTTCAAATCTAGCTTACTTTACTCAGGCCCTGTGCTGTGGAACTCCCTTCCTGACTCATTTAGACAACTCCAATCATTAACAATCTTCAAAAGTCATTTTTTTCATCCACTTAATGCATCAAAAATAAAAATCCACAATTGATCTGTTGGAAACAAAGTAAATATATCCTCCCTTGCATTATACCAAATTATCCTCTCTCTCTCTCTCTCTCTCTCTCTCTCTCTCTCTCTCTCTCTCTCTCTCTCTCTCTCTCTCTCTCTCTCTCTCTCTCTCTCTCTGTAACTGACATTAGTGAGCTTGCTTTGAATTATAATGTGTGTGTGTGTGTGCCCTTGCTTGTTTTGATTTTGTTAACAATGAACTTGTCTGAGTTTTCCCCCCTTAAAATGAAGTTTGGGTTGTATTTTGTTGTTAATGCAGAATGGTATGGATTGTTAATTTGCAATGCTCTGTTGGACAATTTCATTACTTCTGTGGACTTTTGTATCAATTCTAATAATGTGTATACAGGATTGCGCATGCATGAATATGTGTGTGTGTATATGTGTGTGTATGTGTGTATGTGTGTGTCAGTGAGTAGTAATGAGCGCCCATTCACAGTGTGTGCAGATGAGAGCGGAAAGAAAGCAGTTCTGTGTGTTTATTGTTGAAATAGCTGATGTTAGACTGGTCATTTTTCTTGATGCTTTATGGCTTGCTGTCTTCGTACATCAAATAATGTTTATTTCCTGGTTTTGTCTGTACAAATGTACGGTTATGATATTTTGATAATTATGACATGTGTCTATTATCTTGTATGTGAGGAAATGTCTTGCGAATGGATATGTATCCAGGATGTGTGTGTGTGTGTGTGTGTGTGTGTGTGTGTGTGTGTGTGTGTGTGTGTATTATGTGTGTGTGAGTGTGTATGTGTGAGAGAGTGTGTGTGTGTGTGTGGTGTGCATGCGTGGCTATACGTGCGTAAGTGTGTGTGTATGTGTGTGTATGTGTGTGTGTGTGTGTGTGTGTGTGTGTGTGTGTGTGTGTGTGTGTGTGTGTGCACGCGCGCGCGCGCACGCTTGCATTTAGTCTGGACTTTTGGGGGGTTGTTGTTTGTTTAGGGGAGGGGTGTTGGGAAGGGGAGTGTTTTGTGGGTCTTTTTTTCTTGTTTAATTGGTTTTGTTTATTCATTTGATTTTTCGATTTCTTGATTTTTCACTAATTGAATGGGAGTTTGAGTGAAATATTTCATTGTTATTTGAAATGATCTTGTTTGTTAATTAATTGATTTATAATTATGTGTAACAAGTATGTGTACCATTTGACAATGTGTAGATGTTTATCTTTATGACTTATTAAGTTTGGTTGTGTTATTTTTCTTGGCTCTGTTGTTGTTCTTGTTCTTGTTGTTGTTGTCTGTCTGTTTTTCTCTTTTTTATCATCTTTGTTGGTTTGGTTTTTCCTTCTCTTTTGTTTGTTTGTTTGTTTGTTTTGGTTAAGGTTTTTTGGGGGTGGGGGTGGGGGTGGGGGTGGGGTATTTTTATGGTTTTCTTTTATTTGCTTGCTTTGGGGGGGGAGGATGTTGGGGGGGGGGGGAAAGCTGTTTGAAAAGGGTTATTTCCCCTTGTTTTTATTGTGAGACTGTTTAAGTATTGGGTTATTATTATTAAGATGTATCCCTAACGGGCGGGGACTGGATGTAAAAAAGCACATGTGTGCTTATTCATTATCCTCGAAATAAAAGAATTTGTCATTGTCATTGTCATTGTCTCTCTGTCTCTCTCTCTCCCCCCCCCCCTCTCTCTCTGTCTGTCGCACTCTCTTTATCTCTCTCCCCCTTCCTCTCTATCTCTCCCCCCTCTCTTTCTGTCTCTCTCCCTCTCTCTCTGTCTGTCTCTCTCCCCCCTCTCTTTCTGTCTCTCTCCCTCTCTCTCTTTCTGTCTCTCTCCTCTCTCTCTGTCTGTCTCTCTCCTCTCTCTCTTCTCTCTCTCTCTCTCTGTCTGTCTCTCTCCCTCTCTCTCTGTCTGTCTGTCTCCCTCTCTCTCCTGTGTGCTCCTCTCCCCCTCTCTCTGTCTCTCTCTCTCCTCTCTCCCCCCCTCTCTGTCTCTCTCTCTCCCTCCCCTCTCGTCTCCTCTCCTCTCTCTCCCCTGTCTCTCTCTCCTCCCCCTCTCTCTGTCTCTGTCTCTCCCTCTCTCCCCTCGGTCTCTGTCTCTTTCTCTCTTTAGAAATAGACATGAATCATTTAACTGATCAAGAACCTTAACCCTTCCCCCTTCACCGCAGCTTTTGTGCAAAGAACGAAGCAAAACAAGGAGAGAAAGGGGCAGTGAACTCTTTGTCTGTCTGTCTGTCTGTCTGTCTCTTCCCTCCCTTCTCCTCTCCTCCCTATCTCCTGTGTCACTCTTGATCAAAGACCTTCACCTCCCTCTTCACCGTTGTATTGTTACCCCCCCCCCCCCACCCCTCCCATAACCCCCATCCCCCGCTCTCTCTAAACATCCCAAACCGCACTTCTTTGTTTGTTTGTTTCTTTCTTTCTTTCGTTCTTCCTTTCTGTCTGTCTTTCTTTCTTTCTTTCTTTTCTTTCTTCTTTCTTTCTTTCTTTCGTTCTTCCTTTCTGTCTGTCTTTCTTTCTTTCTTTCTGTCTTTCTTCCGTTCGTTCTTTCCTTCTTTCTTTCTGTCTATCTGTCTCTCTTTCTGTTTGTTTTTCTTTCTTTCGTTCTTTCTTTCTTTCTTTCGTTCTTTCGTTCTTTCTTTCTTCCTTTCCTTCCCTTTCCTTCCTTTCCTTTCTTTATTTCTTTCTTCCTTCCTTCCTTCCTTCCTTCCTTCCTTTCTTCCTTTCTTTCTTCTTTCTTTCTTTCTTTCTTTCTTTCTTTCTTTTCTGTCTTTCTTTCTTTTTTATTCTGCGGGGTTCAGTGAACTAGGGCACTATCTTCCCCGTCTTCCCTTATCTGTAATTCGGACGGGACCATTCATTTTAATCAACATCATTAACTTCTGTTTAACTGTCACTTTACAAACAGCAGCAGCAGCAGCAGCAGCAGCAGCAGCAGCAGCAGCAGCAGCAGCAGCAGCAGCAGCAGCAGCAGCAGCAGTAAAAGTAGTACCAGCAGCAGCAGCAGCAGGAGTAGAAGCAGCAGCAGCAGCAGCAACAACAACAGCAAAAACAAAATCTGTTAGGCACAGTGATCTCTGCAATTTTTTTTTTCTGACATCTCCTGAAAGAAAGATCAGACAGTGTAGAGAGAGGTGGACAGCAGGTCTTTTATTAGATTTCCTGGATAATGGAATAAACACTCATGTTCTTTTTTAAATTTTACACCCAGTCCCCGTGTGCATGCGGTTTTGTCAATTTTTGTCATCCGTTCCCAACCAGGCACACAACTCTTTCGAAAAGCGGAACAGGTTTTAACGCGCGTGTGCAAGATGTTCTGCGTGCGTTCGCACGCGGGACCTCGGTTTATAGTCTCATCTGAAGAACTTTCGGGGAGAGTGGTGGAATCGACACTGATGTTAACTCCAGAGGAAAAAAAAAGTCATGCGGAACGGGCATCTTGGTGGAGGCTGGAAGCTGGGTCTCCAGAAAAGAACATCCCCTCAAGCAGGTGTTTCAGTCCTCAACTGCTGGTAGTGTTGGTAGAGGGGTGAAAGGAGGGGAAGGGGAGAGGGAGGCCGGCCACATTCAGATCACGGATTGTGGACGCCCTTCAGCTGCTGCTG
Source organism: Rapana venosa (assembly GCA_028751875.1). Lineage (NCBI taxonomy): Eukaryota > Metazoa > Mollusca > Gastropoda > Neogastropoda > Muricidae > Rapana > Rapana venosa. Next base: position 52,799,330 of record CM054158.1, on the reverse strand, counting down.
CTGCTGTACTGGCTCGTGTGTAGTTGGTTTGGAACAGTTTAGGTTGAGTTACTGGCTGTGGTCGGCCCTTTTGTCTGCTGTAGGGCTGTGTAGAATGCCATTCACTATACTCTATTGTCCCCTTT
>CM054158.1:52789205-52791705 GCA_028751875.1 Rapana venosa | reverse complement strand
CACAACACACACACACACACACACACACACACACACCAAACGCACGAAACACAACCACGAAACGCAAGCACGAAACGCACACACACACCTCGCAAATCCCCCTGTCATCATTTTCTTCGGGGGTTTACCACCCCTGTCAACCCACATTATCAAGAAAAGGGGAAAGAGGAGTGGGGAAAAGGGAGGAAAAGGGGTGAGGGAAGAGGGAGATGGGGGAGAGAGAGAGGGGGGGAGAGAGAGAGATGGGGGGGGAGAGAGAGGGAGATGGGAGGGAGAGAGAGAGAGGGGGAGGGAAAAGGAGGGAGGGGAGGGAGAGGGGGGGAGGAGGAGAGGGGGGGAGGAGGAGAGGGAAAGAGAAAAGGGGGGGGAAAGAGAGGGGGAGGAGGAGAGGGGGGAGGGAGAGGAGGAGGGAGGGAGAGAGAGAGGGGGAGGGAGAGAGAGGGGGGGGGAGGGAGAAAGGAGGAGGAGGGGGGAGGGAGAGAGAGAGGGGGAGGGAGGAGGGGGGGGAAAAAAGGGGGGGGAAGAGAGAGGGGGAGAGAGGGAGGGAGGGAGAGAGGAGGGGGGTAAGGAGGGAGGGGGGGGGGGGGAGAGGGAGAGGAAGGGTAGAGGGGGGGGGGGGGAGGGAGGGGGGGGGGGGGCGTTTTTTTTGTGTTTGGGGGCGTTTTTCGCGTTCTTTCTCTGTCTTGGGTTTTGTCTGTCTTTCTTGGGGTCTTTTCTTGTTCTTTCTTTTGTCTTTCTCCTGCGCTGTCTTTTTAGCTTTCGGTTTCTTTTCCTCTTTTTCTGGTTTGACTTCTTTTTATGGTTTCCTTTCTCTTCTCTCTTTTTTTCGTTTCTTCTTTCGTCTCTCCCCCCTTTTCTTCGGTTGCCTTTTTTTTTTTCTGCTTCCCTTCCCTTTTTCTTCTTCTTTTTTCTTCGCGCTCTGCTCTCTGTTTCTCGCTTCTCCTCTCCCTCCCCCCCTCCCTCCCGCCCTCCCCCCCTCCCCCCGCCCCCCCCCCCCCCACCCAACAAAATAACACAGACCGCCAAAACCAACGAGCCACAAACTACGCAGGAACATAAACCCCAGCCCCCGGGCCAGCCGCCCCCGCCCAACCTCCCCGGGCGGCGAGCCTCCTTCCTCGTCGGCGCTTCGCCCCTCCCCCGCGGCCTCCGCTTTCTTCATCATCTCACCCCCGCCCCTCCGACCCCCCCCACCCCCCCCCCCTCATGCATTCGCTGCCTCTCTCGCCCTCCCCGCTTTGCTCTCTCTCGCTCGCTCTCCCGCCCCCTCCCCCCGCTCCCCCGACCCCCCCCGGCCCCCATCCCAAAAAAGCCCCCCAAAAAACCTTAACACCCACCTCCACCCAGAAAAAACCAACCCACACCCCCCCACCCCCCCACAAGGCAAAGCCAAATAAAGAGCGAGGGAAAGAACGAAAAAATTTAAAACCCCCCAAAAACCCCTAGGAGAGCTGCAGCGACTCCCCGGCCCCGAGGAAGCGACATAAAAAACGAAGCAAAGAGTAAATTTTTTTTCACCCATACCGACCAGTCGCCAGTCAGAAACTACATACTACAATATTATCATAAATCAAAATAAGCAAAAACACCCAATAAGTCAGTGTAGCGCTGAGAACGGCAAAAGCCCTGTTAATTTCCAGGGGTGTTGAAAGCCTAAAACCACTAAAACTACCACAAACCCAGCTTTCCCATTTGAATTCCCGCGGGGATGTCGTATAAATAGCACCCCACAATTCTGGAAATTCCGCGCGAAATGTCCTCTTTTATTCCCTTTCTTTTCTTCCTTTCCTTTTCCCTTTTTTTCCCCTCTTGTCCCCCCCTTTTTCTTTTTTTTTCCTTCCCTTTTTTTGCGGCTTTTTTTTGGTCCCCAAAAGTTGAGGTGTGGCTTAAAACTTTGGTTTTAGGCAGGAGGGTTTTGGTTACAACAACAAAAGTTTGCGTTGGTTCAAGAAAAGAATTTGTCGGGCCCCTTCAAAATGCATTCATGTTTTTTCTTCGATTTTTCCCAAAACCCAATTTCTTCTTTTTTCGCACAAGTTTTTTGCAATTGTTGGCCCACAAAATTCTTTTTTTTTCTTTTTTGGGTACGCCCCTTTTTGGGGTGTTTTTTGTTTTCTTTTGGGGAAGGTTGTTTGGGATGGTTTTTGGGGGGGGGGGGGGGGGGGGGGGGGGGGGGGGGGGGGGGGGGGGGGGGGGGGGGGGGGGGGGGGGGGGGGGGGGGGGGGGGGGGGGGGGGGGGGGGGGGGGGGGGGGGGGGGGGGGGGGGGGGGGGGGGAGGGGGGGGAGGGGGGGTTGGGAAAAAGGGGGGGGATTTTTTTTTTTTGGGGGGGGGGAGGGGGGGGGGGAGGTAGGTAAGGAGGACAAAAGAATTTTAAAGTGTTATTTCCTTGGCCGGGAAAAATTTTTTTTTAATTGGAATGGAATAAAGCAAAAGGGGTTTTTTTTTTTTAAAAATCATCCCCTTTGGCTTTTGGAAAACCCTCGGCAAAGTTAAATTTGT
>CM054158.1:52771705-52776705 GCA_028751875.1 Rapana venosa | reverse complement strand
GAGAGAGAGTGAGGGAGGGAGAGAGAGAGAGAGAGAGAGAGAGAGAGAGAGAGAGAGAGAGAGAAGAGAGAGAGAGAGAGAGAGAGAGACTTGTACTCCGCGTAGGAGAGAATGGTTATCTTTTAAGTTCTTTCTGGGAAAAAAAGGCAGGAGAATGGACCAAGAAGGCAGAAAATAGACAAGAAGGAGGTGATGACAGGAAGAAAAGGAACAAGGCAGAAACAAAGAGAGGGATAGACAAGAGGGAATTCCTAAGCACAGAATTTGCAGGTGGGGATGCTATTTATACTGACAGGCGCATGGCATCTCCACGGGCGAGTTTGGTATACTGATGCTCTGGGTCAATAATCATGAAGTGCACACCTGCCAGTTCCTTATTTCCCGTCGTGTACATACGCGTGAAGAAATGTCAGACACGCGCGTTAACGATCCAGTAATTCACGTTAGCGTTTGGTCTGTTTAGGGGGTCACAAACCTGCCCAGCATGCACCGTGTGGATGGGCTCTGCCAGGGTCAGTTTGCGGAAGAGACTGAGAGATTTAGTGCAGTGTCTTAAAGACGCATCAACAAGGGATTCTATCCAGACTACAGATCTAACAGGGATTCTATCCAGACTACAGATCTAACAGGGATTCTATCTAGACAACAGATCTCAGAATAACAGGGATTCTATCCAGACTACAGATCTAACAGGGATTCTATCCAGACTACAGATCTAACAGGGATTCTATCCAGACAACAGATCTCAGAATAACAGGGATTCTATTCAGACTACAGATCTAACAGGGATTCTATCCAGACTACCGATCTAACAGGGATTCTATCCAGACTACAGATCTAACAGGGATTCTATCCAGACTACATATCTCAGAATAACAGGGAATCTATCCAGACTACAGATCTTAGAATAACAGGGAATCTATCCAGACTACAGATCTCAGAATAATAGGGATTCTATCCAGACAACAGATCTAACAGAGATTCTATCCAGACTACAGATCTAACAGGGATTCTATCCAGACTACAGAAGATCTAACAGGGATTCTATCCAGACAACAGATCTAACAGGGATTCTATCCAGACTACAGAAGATCTAACAGGGATTCTATCCAGACAACAGAAGATCTAACAGGGATTCTATCCAGACAACAGAAGATCTAACAGGGATTCTATCCAGACTACAGATCTAACAGGGATTCTATCCAGACTACAGAAGATCTAACAGGGATTCTATCTAGACTACAAATCTAACAGGGATTCTATCCAGACTACAGATCTAACAGGGGTTCTATCCAGACAACAGATCTAACAGGGATTCTATCCAGACAACAGATCTAACAGGGATTCTATCCAGACTACAGAAGAACTAACAGGGATTCTATGGAGACTACAGATCTAACATGGATTCTATCCAGACTACAGAAGAACTAACAGGGATTCTATGGAGACTACAGATCTAACAGGGATTCTATCCAGACTACAGAACAGGGCTTCTATCCAGACTACAGAACTGGGATTCTATCCAGACTATAGATCTAACAGGGATTCTATCCAGACTACAGATCTAACAGGGATTCTATCCAGACTACAGATCTAACAGGGATTCTATCCAGACTACAGAAGATCTAACAGGGATTCTATCCAGACTACAGAAGATCTAACAGGGATTCTATCCAGACTACAAATCTAACAGGGATTCTATCCAGACTACAGATCTAACAGGGATTCTATCCAGACTACAGAAGAACTAACAGGGATTCTATGGAGACTACAGATCTAACATGGATTCTATCCAGACTACAGAAGAACTAACAGAGATTCTATGGAGACTACAGATCTAACAGGGATTCTATCCAGACTACAGAACAGGGCTTCTATCCAGACTACAGAACTGGGATTCTATCCAGACTATAGATCTAACAGGGATTCTATCCAGACTACAGATCTAACAGGGATTCTATCCAGACTACAGATCTAACAGGGATTCTATCCAGACTACAGAAGATCTAACAGGGATTCTATCCAGACTACAGAAGATCTAACAGGGATTCTATCCAGACTACAGATCTAACAGGGATTCTATCCAGACTACAGATCTAACAGGGATTCTATCTAGACTACAAATCTAACAGGGATTCTATCCAGACCACAGATCTAACAGGGATTCTATCTAGACTACAAATCTAACAGGGATTCTATCCAGACCACAGATCTAACAGGGATTCTATCTAGACTACAAATCTAACAGGGATTCTATCCAGACCACAGATCTAACAGGGATTCTATCTAGACCACAGATCTAACAGGGATTCTATCTAGACTACAAATCTAACAGGGATTCTATCCAGACTACACAAGATCTAACAGGGATTCTATCCAGACTACAAATCTAACAGGGATTCTATCCAGACTACAGATCTAACAGGGATTCTATCTAGACTACAAATCTAACAGGGATTCTATCCAGACCACAGATCTAACAGGGATTCTATCTAGACTACAAATCTAACAGGGATTCTATCCAGACCACAGATCTAACAGGGATTCTATCTAGACTACAAATCTAACAGGGATTCTATCCAGACCACAGATCTAACAGGGATTCTATCTAGACTACAAATCTAACAGGGATTCTATCCAGACTACAGATCATGGACTAACAGGGATGAAGACAGTGGCAGGAAGAAACAACACTAACACCCTCAAATCCTCTAACTGGGTCTATACCAGTCTGTTGTTCCAGTATTCTACCTCCATTCCAATCCTCGCTTTCCCCCAGCTAAGGTTAAGCAGCGTCGAGCGTGGTTACCACTTGGATGGGTGACCGTTTGTGCGCCTTGGTTTCAGTAAAGTCCCGCAGTAGCTGTAAATACGTACCTGCCCTCTTTAGGGTCAGGGAAGGTAAAGCAGTGAGGGAGAGGAGATGGGCGCCGCCCTCACTATGCTGGCCCCTGGAGAAGTTGAGGTCTCTGACGCCTCACTCCTCTACGACCACATAGGTTATGGGACACCTTTACCTCTACCTCAGCACTCGTCGCCCGTTTGACACAAAGTTGGCTGCCAAACCGTCAATAATTCAGGATGCCAAACCTCCAATAAATCAACGACAAAGCAAGTGATTCTTTTGGGGGTGGAAGGTTCACCCTACATCTCAACCGAATTTTTTTCCCCAGTCAAACGCTAAAGGGTATCTGGAGGCCAGGCCAAAAATAGAACCCGCTTAAAAAAACAACAACGACCCCCCCCCCCCCCCCCCCCAACACACACACACACCAACTAATCATGACCATGATGAAAGATACGCCAATCTAAATGCGATCTAAATTAGGATTGGGGCCCAACAAGTCGGTGTGGTTGGGGTGCTAATACACTTCACGTCTGTTCTATTCTTCCCACCCTTTTTGTTTTTTTTTTTTTGGGTTTTTTTTTTTTTTAAAAGGGGGGGGGGGGGGTGGGTAGGGGGGGAGGTTTTTTTTATCGTCTGGCTTCTTCCCCCCCCCAACACACACACACACACACACACACACACAACACCCCACCCCCCACCCCCCACACACAAAAACCAACACCCCCCCTCTTGCCCCCCCCCCCCCCCCCCCCCGAAACCCCCCCCCCCCAAAAAAAAAACCCCCAAAAAACCCAAAAAAACCCCAACCAACAAAAACAAAAAAACAAAACCCAAAAACAAAATTCCAAAAGACTAAAACAAAACAAAAAAGGGCACTGTTGTAAATTTTTCGCGTTTTTATTTTAACCCTTACCCCAAACATACAAAAAAGGAACTGAAAAAACCACATTAAATAGGGGGTGTGAGGTGGTGATGATGGGGGTGATGGTGGTATGGGATGATGATGAAGGTATGAGATTTGGAGGTACGGTGAGATGATGGTTTGATGTAAACGATGGCGGTATTGGGGGAAAGGTGATGGTGATGAGGGAAAGTGAGATGGTGAGACGGTGATGTTGAGGAAAAGGGGGAGGAGGTTGTGCCCCTTCACTAACCCCTGTTTCACTCGTGTGTATGTAACCAACCGCTACTTATCCACACACAACACACACACCACACACAACAACACACACACACAACAACACACACACCACACACACTAATTCACTAAGTAAAAAGACGGTAAATTAAAAAACACACACCACGCGCACTCACACACACACTCACACATATTGTCCCCAAACAACACACACACACAGACACACCCCAAAACCACAGGCAACAAAACACACAACACAGAACCAAAAGAAAAAACACCACCACACACACACACACCACACACACCACACACACACAACACAAAAACCAAGGGGGCAGAAAAAAAAAAACAAAATTTTGTAAGCTTACTCTTTACCCCAAAAAAGATCATTTTGACTTGACTTGATTTGATTAACTTCACACACACACACACACACAACACACAACACAAAAACCCACACAACACACCCCAACAACACACCCCCACACACACACACACAACCACAAACACACAAAACACCAAAACACCCCACAAAAAACACACACACACACACACACACACCCCACCAAAACCCAACCACACCCACCCCCCCTCCCCCCTCCCCCTACTCTCCCCCCACCCCCCACCCCCCCCCCCCCCCCCCCCCCCCCGCCAAAAACCAACACATACAAAAAACCCCACATAATTCAAAAAAAAACTAATACAGCGTACATACCGATAGTTGGCCCCAAATGGGAACGACGATCAAAAATTACCCCCCCTTGCCAAATAGGGGTGCACCCCCCCCCCCCCCCCCCCCCCCCCCCCCCAAACTAGTGCACCTTCTTCTCTCCCCCTTTTTCTTCCTATTTCCTCCATCTTTCCCCTCCACCCCCCCCCCTCCCCCTCTCCTCCCCCCTCCTCCCCTCTTCTTCGTTGCACGTCAGAAAAGCAAAAGAAAAATGTCTTCTGTCTTGTGTCTGAGATAAGTTGTAACCTAAATAGAAACTTTATATCATAAAATAATATAAGAAA
>CM054158.1:52761705-52766705 GCA_028751875.1 Rapana venosa | reverse complement strand
AACCCAAAATTTTAAAAACCCGGGGCACCTTTTCCCCCCCACCCCAAAAAGCCACCCCCTTTTCCTTTTTTCCACCCCCATCAATTAAAAAACGGGAAAAAAAAAAAAACCCCTTTTTTGGTCCTTTTTTTAAAAATTTTTCAAAAAAAAACCCCAAACCCCTTTTTTTTCACCCCCCACCCTTTTTCCTTAAAAACCCCACATAAAAAATTTTTTCCAAGGGACCCCCCCAAAACCCGACCCCCCAAACCCAACCCCCCAACATTTTTCCCCCCAAACCCAACAATTTAAAATTTTTTCCCAAATTCCCCCTTTAAAAAAATTTCCCCCCCCTTTTTTCCCCCCCCCAGGGTTTTTTGGGAAATTTTTTTCCCTTTTTGTTTTTGGGGGTTTTTTTTTCCCCCCTTTTTCCCTTTTTCCCCCCCCCCTTTGCCCCCTTTTTTTTTTAGGCCCCCAAGCCCCCCTGGGTACCCCCCCCAAAAAAATTAAAAATTAATAAACCCCCAAACCATTTCCCAAAGGGAACCCCCCCAAAAATAAAAAAAAAAAAATTTCCCCAAAAAAACCCAACCCCTTTTTTTCTTTTTTTTCCACCCACAAAACCCAATTATCAAAATTTTTAAAACCAGTAAAAAACCCAAAAAAAATTTTTCCCAACCCCCCCCCCAAATTTAAACCCCCCCCCTCTCCCCCCCTTCCCCCCCAAACCAAACCCCTTCCCCTTTTTTCTTTCACCCTTTTTTTTTCCCTTTTTTTCCTTTTTTCCCCCCCCCCCTTTCCCCCCTTCCCCTCCCCTCCCCCCCCCCCTCCCCCCCCCCCCCCCCCCCCCCCCCCCCCCCCCCCCCCCCCTCCCTCCCTTCCCCCTTTTTCCCGTTTTTTTTTTAAAAATTTTCCCCCTTTCCCCCCCCTTTCCAAAAAGAAAAAAGAAAACAAAAGTAAAACCCCAAAACCAAAACTTTAAACCCCCCCCCTTCCCCCCACCCCCACAAAAAAAAACCCCCCAACCCCCAAAACACCCAAAACAAAATAAAACCAAAACCCCCCCAAAACCCCACACCACCAACCCCACCAAAAACACAAAACCCACCCACCCCCCCAAAACACCCCCAAACCCCCCAAAACAAAACCAAACCCCCCCCCCCACCCCCCCACCCCACACAACCCACACCCCCCCCCCCCCCCCCCCCCCCCCCCCCCCCCCCCCCCCCCCCCCCCCCCCCCCCCCCCTTCATTTAACCTTAAGTTTGGCAAGGCGACTGACAGCCCGGGGGTATTGGGGGTTTAAACGCCCTGTTTCCCCTATGCCCCTTAAAGGGAGAAAACGCACACTTGCTTGGGCAAAAGAAGGGACTCCGCCAGCTGGCCAATGGGGCAGGCAGGCGTTTTGGGGTTCCCCCAAAACTGTCTCTTACCCCCCCCCCCAAAACCCTTCACTTGGGGAAAACCGAACCGGCTCAAATTTTTTTTAATGAGGGAATATGGATAACCAGTGGCTTTTTTTACACCGGGCCCTCGGGGAGGGGATGGGCCCCGGGGTCGGAGCATCGTTTTTCCCCCCCCAAAAGTTAAGCAGGTCGGGGCGGGGTTTTCCCCATTTGGTTGGTTTTACCCGGTTTTTGGGGGCCCGGGGGGGCCTTTCCCCAGTACATTTCCCCCCCCGCTGTAAATATTTCCCTTTCCCTTTTTAGGGTCGGGGAAAGGGTTTAAGAAAGCAAAGGGAAAAGGAGAGGGGCGCCGCCCTCAAAATGTTTGGGCACTAGAGAAGTGAGGTCTTGACCCCCTGCCCCCATACGACCTTATAGGTTAGGGGGGACCCCTTCCCCTTTTACCTCCTATAGGGGTAACCCAGTGGCTTCTTTTACCCCCCCCTCGTCAAGAGGAGAAAAAAAAAGAGAGAGTAGAGAGAGAGGAGAGAGAGAGAGAGAGAGAGAGAGAGAGAGAGTGTGTGTGTGTGTGTGAAAGAGGAGGGGGGAGAGAGAGAGAGTGTGTGTGTGTGTGTGTGTGTGTAAAAGAGAGAGGGGGAGAGAGAGAGGGGAGTGTGTGTGTGTGGAAGGGAGGGAGAAGAGGAGAGAGAGAGAGGTTTTTGGGGTGTTTTGTGGTGTGTGTGAAAGAGAGAGGGGGAGAGAGAGTGTTTTGTGTGTGTTTGTGTGAAAAAAGGAGGGGGGAGAGAGAGAGGTGTGTTGGGGGTGTGTGTGTGTGTGAAAGAGGGGAGGGGAGAGGGGAGAGAGGTGTGTGGGTGTGAAAGAGGGGGGAGAGAGAGAGAGAGTTTTGTGGGTGTGAAAGAGAGAGGGGGGGAGAGAGGAGAGAGTGTTTTGTGGTAAAAGGGAGAGGGGGAGAGGGGAGAGAGAGTTTTGTGGGGTGTGAAAGAGAGGGGGGGAGAGAGGAGAGAGAGAGAGAGTGTGTGTGGGGTGTGTTTTGTAAAAGAGAGAGGGGGAAAAGAAAAGAGAGAGAGTGTGGTTTTGTGAAAGAGAGGGGGGGAGAGAGGGGTGAGAAAAGGAAGAGTGAGTGTGTGTGGAAAGAGAGAGAGGGGGGGAGAGAAGAGAGGGGAGAGGAGGGATAAGAGGAGAGAGAGGAGAGTGTGTGTTTTGTGTGGGGGTAAAAAGAGAGAGGGGGGGAGAGAGAGAGAGAGAAAAGAGGGGAAGAGAGGTGTGTGTGTGTGTGTGAAAGAAGAGAGGGGAAGAGAGAGAGAGAGAGGGGGAAGGGGAGAGAAGAGAGAGGGGGGGTGTGTGGGGAAAAGAGAGGGGGAGAGAAGGGGATTTGTGTGTGTGTGTGAAAGAAGAGGGGGAAAAGAGAGAGAGAAAAGGAGTGGTTGTGGGGAAAGAGAGGGGGAGAGAGAGAGAGAGAGGGGAGAGGGGGAGAGAAAAGAGAGAGAGAGTGGTGTGTGGTGTGTTTTGTTTTGTGTGTGAAAGAGGAGGGGGGAAGGGAGAGAGAGGGGGGAATTGTGTGGTGGTGTGGGGTGTGTGAAAGAAGAGAGAGAGAGAGAGAGAGAGAGATAAAAAGGGAAAAGAGATTGTGTTGTGTGAGAAAAGAAAGAGAGAGAGAGAGGAGAGAGAGAGGAGAGAGGACAGACAGACGGGAAGTTGTTGTGGTGTGTGTGTGGTGTTTTGTGTTTGGGTGTGTGTGTGTGGTGTGTGTGTGTTTTGGGAAAAAGAAGGAGGGGGAAGAGAGAAACGAAACGAAATTTTTATTTACGAGGGAAATAGATTAAGTAGCAAGACTTTTTTTTTAAATCCTAAACCTCAAAATGAAAAGAAAAAAAAGAAAAAAGCTGCAAAAAAAGCAAGAATAATTATGTCCAAATAAAAATTTAAAAACACATTGATATCAACAAAAGAGAGGGAGAGAGTGAAGAGAGGGAGAGAGAAGGAGAGAGATTTTTTTGTAATGGTTGTGTGAGTGTGTGTGTGTTGTGGTGTGTGCGCCGCGCTTTGCTTGTGTGAAATGTTTTGTTTTGGTGGGGGTGGGGGAAAGGCCTTTATTTGGGTGGTGTTTTTGTGTGGGCGTGCGTGCCCCCACGGCACGGGGAGTGAGAAAGAGAAAAAAGACAGAGGGGGTTTGGGGGTAATACCAATTCAACTCCACCAAACAAAATAATCCTCACACACACACCCCACACACACACACACACAAACACACACACCCAAAACCCCACAACACAACACACACACCCACACACACACACCCCCTCTCCCCTCTCTCTCCCCCCTTCTCTCCCGGGTTCTCTCTTCTCCCCCTCTCTCTCTCTTCCTCTCCTCTCTCTCTCTCTCTCTCCCCTTCTCTCTCTCTTTTCCTTTTCTGTTTTCTCCTGTACACAAATATTGGCCCCTAAGGCCGAAGTACAAAAAAAAATGTTCATTGTTCTCTCTGTAAAACAAAAGTCGGTTAAAACAGAAACACAGAAAACAGATCTTTTGGTATTCAAATGACCCTTCCCCCCCCCCCCCCCCACCACACACACACACACAAACTTTCATCATTTTTTTATACGCCCTTCCCAAATTTTGGGCCCCTTTTTTCCCCAAAACCCAAACGGTTTATTATTGCAGTGTAAACATCGCGGCTTGTACTGTTTAGTTCTGTCCCGTCTCTGGATAAAATGATAGTATAGGGCTCTTGTGGCCAGTGTTTGTGGAAAGAGAGACAGAGAGATAGACAGAGAGAAGGAGAGAGGGACAGAGAAGAGAGAGAAGAGAACTCAGAAAATTTAATGTATTTCTCCTACGCCAACCATGCATTATGGCCTAAGGCTGAGAGAGAGAAGAGAGAGAGAAGGAGAAGAGAAAGAGAGAGAAGAGAAAGAGAGAGTGAGAAGAGAGAGAGAGAAAGTGGAGAGAAGAGAGAGAGAGAGAGAGGGAGGCAGACAGACAGACAGACAGACACACGCACGCACGCACACACATACGCGCAGAAGACATAGGAAGGGAAGAAAGAGAAGAAGAAAAAGAAAAAGAAGAAGAAGAAGAAGAAGAAGAAGAAGAAAAAAGAAGAGAAGAAGAAGAAAGAATAAAAGACGAAATTTAGAAGAAGAATGCAAAGAAAAGGGAGAAAAAGAAGAAGAAGAAGAAGAAGAATAAGAAGAAGAAGAAGAAGAAGAAGAAGAAGAGAGAGAGAGAGAGAGAGAGAGAGAGAGAGAGAGGAGAGAGAGGAGAGAGAGAGAGAGAGAGAGAGAGAGAGAGAGAGACAGACAGACAGACAAACAGACACACACACACACACACACACACACACACACACACACACACACACACACACACACACACACACACACACACACAGAGACAACAGAGGATCTGGCAGGAGTAAGAACAAGAACAAGCGTGTACCCAGGGGACGCAACTGGAATCAGGTCAGACAACCGGCACCAGTGGTCCTTGTTGAAGACACACCGCACAGCCGTCACTGCACGATTTTCATTTCATTTCATTTCATTTATACCACTCTAAGTCACGAGATTTCTCTGCGTGAAATTTGGGCTGCTCTCCCCGGGGAGAGCGCGTCGC
>CM054158.1:52749205-52754205 GCA_028751875.1 Rapana venosa | reverse complement strand
TGGGGGGTGGGGGTATTTTAGGGTTTTCTTTTATTTGCTTGCTTTGGGGGGGGGGGGGGGGGGGTTGTGGGGGGACTGTTTGAAAGGGTTATTTCCCCTTGTTTGTATTGTGAGACTGTGTAAGTATTGGGTTATTATTTTTTAAGATGTATCCCTAACGGCGGGGACTGGATGTAAAAAAGCACATATGTGCTTATTCATTTATCTCGAAATAAAAGAATTTGTCATTGTCATTGTCTCTCTCTCGCCCTCTCTCTGTCTCTGTCTCTCTGTCTCTCTCTCGCTCTCTCTGTTTTTCTGTCTCGGGCTGTCTGTCTCTCTCTGTCCCCCTCCCCCCTCCTCTCTCCCCCCCTCCCCTCTCCCTCTCCCCCTCTCTTCCCCCCCTCTCTCTCTGGTCTCTCTCTTTGTCTCTCAGTCTCTCTTTGTCGCTCTCTCTCTGTTTGTCTCTGTCTCTGTCGCTCTCTATCTCTGTCTCTCGTCTCTCTGTCTTTGTCTCTGTAGGTCTGTCTGTCTGTCTGTCTGTCTCTCCTTTTCTCTGGTCGGCTAAAGCTGCTTCTGTCAAAAGGCAGAACTATAAGGAAGCTAATCTAACGGTGAACTGGAAGTTTTCTGTTCGAGGACAATAGCCCTTCCCAGTTCTGAAGTTCACCTTTTGTCTCCATCTCTGTCTCTCTGTCTCTGTCTCTCTGTGTGACTCCTCTTTTTTCTTTTTTTCTTTATTCTTTTATTCTTTATTCTTTTATTTCGAGGCTAATGGAATAAGCACTCATGTGCTTTTTTTTACATCCAGGATATGCAGTTTTGTAAGTTTTGTCTTCCGTTCCCACCGGCACACAATGGTCTACTCTTCCGAAAAGCGGAACGAGTTTTAACGTGTGCGCAAAGATGTTCTGCGTGCGTTCGCACACGGAACCTCGGTTTATAGTCTCATCCGAAGGACTTTTAGGGGGGCGGGGGGGAGTGGATTCAGCACTGATGTTAACTACAGAGGAAAAAAAAAATCCCTGTTTGCACGAGATTCGAACCCGGGTCAGCAAATCACCAGTGCAATGCACATCACTCTAACCACCAGGCTGTCGCGTCCCCTGTGTCTCTGTCTCTGTGTCTGTCTCTTCAGTAGAGGATGAAGTTCATTTTGTGCTGTCTTGCCCAGGGTGAAGAGAGAGAGATGTACACGAGGCCAGTTCATACCTCCGGAGTACTGTAGAGATCCGTGTCTCTATTCCTGTTATTAGCTTCGAGGGAATGAGTGTATTGTAAAATATCTGGCAGTGTATATAATTATGGGTTGGGGACGGGGCAGCTCAGTGGTCGGAGCACTCGCTTTCCCCAGGCTAAGGTTAAGCAGTGTTGAGCGTGGTTACCACTTGGATGGGTGACCGTTTGCGCGCCTTGGCTTCAGTACAGTCCCCTAGTTCACCCAGCTGTAAATGGTTACCTTTTTCTTTAGGGTCAGGGAAGGTAAAGCAGCGAGGGAGAGGAGATGGGCGCCGCCCTCAATATGCTGGCCCTAGAGAAGTGAGGTCTCTGACGCCTCGCTCCCCTACGACCACATAGGTTATGGGACACCTTTACCTTTTTGTATATGTATTAAAGCCTTTGTAAAGGAGAAGAATGTTATGGAAGATAATGTCATGACACGTCGATCACATTTTTAAAAAACTTGTGGTTTATGTATCCCGCTTTCTAAATGGACATGTGTCCTCTATACACGAATAAACGGTCCATTTCACTCAGTTGATTTCATTTCTGTATCTGTCTGTCTGCCTCTCTCAACCCTCCCATCTCTTTCTCTCCCTCTTTCTTTGTTTTTCTGTCTGTCTCTCTCCCCCCTCTCTCTCCTTTCTTTCTATCTCTGTCTCTCTCTCTCTATTATTTTCTCAATTGAATTGATTTGATATGATTTGATTGATCTGATTTGTGTGTGTGCGCACACGCGCACGTGTGTGTGTATGTGTGTGTGTGTGTGTGTGTGTGTGGTGTGTGTGTGAGCGCGCGCGACTGCGTTTGTGCGTGCGTGCGCGTGTGTCTGTCTGTCTCTCTGAGTCTCCACTTCTGTCTCTTTCTGTAGCCAGGGCTCGATCCTGTGCCCTCAACTCGCAATGTTCTAACCGCTCGGCTGTAATTCCTCCCCCCCCCATCCCATGTTGGCTTTCATGTACCGGACCTGCCACATTTTCCCCCTTGGTTTCTTTTTTTCCAAAAACTAAACTTTAGGGGACGGGATAGCTCAGTGGTCGGAGCACTCGCTTTCCCCCAGCCAAGTTAAGCAGCGTCGAGCGTGGTTACCACTTGGATGGCTGACCGTTTGCGCGCCATGGCTTCAGTACAGTTCCCCCAGTTCCCCCAGCTGTAAATGGGTACCTGCCCTCTTTAGGGTCAGGGAAGGTAAAGCAGCGAGGGAGAGGAGATGGGCGCCGCCCTCAATATGCTGGCCCTAGAGAAGTGAGGTCTCTGACGCCTCGCTCCCCTACGACCTTATAGGTTATGGGACTCCTTTACCCTTTACCTCCTAAACTTAGCAGCAAATAAAGGTGCCACTATGTTAAAAAATAAAGGTACAGGTGTCCCATAACTTATAAGGTTATGTAAGGCGTCAGAGACCTCACTTCTCTAGGGGCCAGCATATTGAGGGCGGCAGCGCCCATCTTCTCTCTTTACCTTCCCTGAGCTGACCCTAAAGAGGGTAGGTATCCATTTACAGCTGGGTCAACTGGGGGACTGTGCTGAAGCCAAGGCACGCAAACGGTCACCCATCCACTTGGTAACCACGCTGGATGCTGCTTAACTTTAGCTTGGGGGGAAAGCGAGTGCGCTGACCACTGAGCTATCCCGTCCCCATGCTTTTATGCAACAATGTGTATAAAGAAATAATGCGATTAAAATTTTTTACGGGATAACTCACACCCCTCCCCCCCCCCCCCCCCGTCTCCCTCCCCCCCTCCCCCCGCTTCCCCCCGTCCCCTCCCCGCCCCCTTCCCTCCTCCCCTGCCCAACAGTCCGATCTAAATATAACCAGACTGATTATACATTTTTACATCAACCTCCCCCTCCCTCTCCTTTCTCCTTCTCCATCTGTGTAAAACAATACTGCAACTGTTCTCTTTCTTGACTCTTCGTTTCAGTTTGGCGAGAACACACATACATACACACACACACGCACGCACGCACGCACACACACACGCACGCACGCACGCACGCACGCACGCACGCACGCACGCACGCACGCACGCACACATATATATGGAGAGAGAGAGAGAGAGAGAGAGAGAGAGAGAGAATATATATATATATATATATACACACATATCTATCTATCACTATCTATCTATCTATCTATCTATCTATCTATCTATCTATCTATCTATCTATCTATCTATCTATCTATCTATCTATACACAGAGAGAGGAGAGAGAGAGAGAGAGAGAGAGAGAGAGAGAGAGAGAGAGAGAGAGAGAGTTGTCTGTTGGGGCTTAAGAGGCCACATCTGTGCTTGTGTGGGTGTGTGTGTGTGTTGTGGTGTGATGGGGTGTAGTGTGTGTATACGTGAGTGCATGTGTGCGTGTGTGCGTGTGTGTGTGTGTGCGTGCGTGCATATATGTGCATGTGTGAGATAACAACTGCAACAGCAAAAATGTAGAATGATTGTTCCCCCTTGGGGATGCCGGGGGGTGGGGTGGGGGACGCTGGCGGTATGAATAGCATCCCCCACTTTCTGGAAATGGTGTGTCAGGAATTCCCTCTTTTCTATCCCTCTCTTTCTGCCTTTTTTCCTTAATTTTGTCCCCTGTCTCCTTCTTCTGGTGTATTTTCTGCCTTCTGGAGTCTGTGTTGAAGTCGTTGGGTTGAGTTAAGGTTGGTCTCTTAGAACAGGTACCTTCATCCAAACCTCCCTCTCCCCTCTCTTCTCTATCTCTCCTGATATACCACCTCCCTCCCTTCCCCTCCACACACATGCACGCGTACGCGCTCGCTCGCACACACGCTCACAAACACAGACACAGAGAGGCAAACACACACACATCTGTGTACACACACACAGAAACAGACAGACAGAGACTCACACACTCACACACACACAAGTGTGGAGTGGAGTGTAGTGTAGTGTAGTGTAAGATAGTGTAGTGTAGTGCAGTGCAGTGCAGTGTAGTGCAGTGTAGTGCAGTGGAGTGTAATATAGTGTAGTGCAGTGCAGTGCAGTGCAGTGTAGAGTAGTGTAGTGTAGTGTAGTGTAGTGCAGTGTAGTATAGTGTAAGATAGTGTAGTGTAGTGCAGTGTAGTGCAGTGGAGTGTAATATAGTGCAGTGTAGAGTAGTGTAGTGCAGTGTAGAGTAGTGTAGTATAGTGTAGTGCAGTGTAGTGCAGTGCAGTGCAGTGTAGAGTATTAGTGTAGTGTAAGTGTAGTGCAGTTGTAGTGCAGTGTAGGTGGTGTGGAGTGGAAGTGGAGTGCAGTGTAGTGTAGTGTCGTTGTCGTGTAGTGTAGTTAGTGTAGTGTAGTGTAGTTAGTGTAGTGCAGTGTAGTGTAGTGCAGTGCAGTGCAGTGTAGTGTAGTGCAGTGTAGTGCAGTGTAGTGCAGTGTAGTGTAGTGCAGTGTAGTGTAGTGTATAGTAGTGTAGTGCAGTGTAGTGTAGTGCAGTGTAGTGCAGTGTAGTGTGGTTGTAGTGTAGTGCAGTGCAGTGTAGTGTCGTGCAGTGTAGTGTAGTGTAGTGTAGTGTAGTGCAGTGTAGTTAGTGTAGTGTAGTGTAGTGTAGTGTAGTGTAGTGCAGTGTAGTGTAGTGTGGTGTAGTGTAGTGCAGTGTAGTGTGGTGTAGTGTAGTGTCGTGTAGTGTAGTGTAGTGTGGTGTGGTGTAGTGTAGTGTGGTGTAGTGTAGTGTGGTGTAGTGTAGTGTCGTGTAGTGTAGTGTGGTGTGGTGTGGTGTAGTGTAGTGTAGTGTAGTGTGGTGTAGTGTAGTGTTGTGTAGTGTAGTGTAGTGTGGTGTGGTGTGGTGTAGTGTAGTGTG
>CM054158.1:52729205-52731705 GCA_028751875.1 Rapana venosa | reverse complement strand
CAGCACAGCACGGCACAGCACAGCACATCACAGCACAGCACAGCACGGCACAGCACAGCACAGCACAGTGCAGCACGGCACAGCACGGCACAGCACAGCACAGCACAGTACAGCACAGCACAGCACAGCACAGCACGGCACAGCACAGCACAGCACAGCACAGCACAACACAGCACAGTACAGCACAGCACAGCACGGCACGGCACAGCACAGCACAGCACAGCACAGCACAGCGCAGCACAGCACAGTACAGGCTGGTGTTGAATTTCCCTGTGTGGGACTCATCTGAGGCTGCACACCGGTGTTAAAAAATTCGCACTTTTCCTTCTGTTTTTCTATACGACTCTTCTATTCATACCGCATACTAAAGCATCCACAGAAATTAAAAACCACTTTTTGTTTTTGTTTAGTGAAAGACTAGCCTCTGATTCAAAAGTCTTGTGGAGTTTTGCACAAATTTGGTAGGTCTGAAAAAATTCCAATTTTTTCCCCCAGCAAACACTGTGTACCCCCTCAGTCATTTGTCGTCGGAGTAAGCAACACGTACGTTTCTCGATTGCTATGTTTATTTGCAAGTGTTTAGCTAAAACCAGCCTCCTCTGTTCAATTCACCATTCTGAGGTGCTCGTAGATGTCTCTGTTATAGGCAGGCTTTTGCTCTGGCTTATTTATTTATTTAATTAATTAATTTATTTATTTATTCTTTTATATCGAGGATAATGGAATAAGCACTCATGTGCTTTTTTTTACATCCAGTCCCCGTGTGTATGCGGTTTTGTAAATTTTGTCATCTGTCTCCACCGGCACACAGCTCGGTTTATAGTCTCATCTGAAGGACTTAATGAATGAAGCAGTCATATATGTCTTTGTTATAGGCAATATATGTCTTTGTTGGGCAGGCTTTTGCACTGGCATAATGAATGAAGCAGTCATATATGTCTCAGTTATAGGCAACCTTTTGCACTGGCTTAATAAATGAGGCAGTCATATATGTCTTTGTTGGGCAGGTTTTGCATTTGCTTAATGAATGAAGCAGTCATATATGTCTTTATTATAGGCAGACTTTTACACTGGCGTAATGAATGAAGCAGTCATATATATGTCTCTGTTATAGGCAGGCTTTTGCACTGGCTTAATAAATGAGGCAGTCATATATATGTCTTTGTTATAGGCAGGCTTTTGCACTGGCGTAATGAATGAAGCAGTCATATATATGTCTCTGTTATAGGCAGGCTTTTGCACTGGCTTAATAAATGAGGCAGTCATATATATGTCTTTGTTATAGGCAGGCTTTTGCACTGGCTTAATGAATGAAGCAGTCATATATGTCTCAGTTATAGGCAGACTTTTGCACTGGCTTAATGAATGAAGCAGTCATTTATGTCTTTGTTATAGGCACTGGCTTAATAAATGAATCAGTCATATATGTCTTTGTTAGGCAGATTTTGCACTGGCTTAATTAACGAGGTTGTTTACGGAATGCTAAGTTGAACTGGCCTTGAGTGGAACGACTTGCTATACAAAGCTGAAAACCTGTGTGGAGTGGAGGAAGCTGGCTACAAAATCTCCAGTGGTGGCCCGACAGTCTACTAGACTACGGGACAGATGAGGGTGAAGCTGGTTCTTGGACAAAAGCCTGATTTTTTTCCTCTCCTAATTTTGTTCCACAGTTTCAGGGTCTCGGAATAGCTGTGAAGTTTTATTTTGGGTTCTCTAAGGTTTCGCCTTGCGTGCACCTGCATCAGGTGCCATGGGATTGTTACAGTAATTGTGATGTCGTTTCCTTAGGGAGAGAGAGAGAGAGAGAGGGGGAGAGAGGGGCGGGGAGAGGGGGGAAGGGAGAAAAAGATGGGGATGGAGAGAAAGAGAGACGGGGGAAGAAAGAGAGAGAGAGGGGTGGGTGGGGGTGGAGAGATAAATAGAAAGATAAATAGATAGAGAGAGAGAGAGGTTGGAGGTGGAGAGATAGATAGATAGATAGATAGATAGATAGAGAGAGAGAGAGAGAGAGAGAGAGAGAGAGAGAGACAGAGAGACAGAGAGACAGAGAGAGAGGTGGTGGTGGAGAGATAGATGGATAGATAGATAAATAGATAGATTGACAGACAGACATGTAGACAGACAGACTGACAGACAGGTAGGTAGGTAGATAGAAAGACAGACAGACAGACAGACAGACAGACAGATAGATAGAGAGAGAGAGAGACAGAGAGAGAGAGAGAGAGAGAGAGAGAGAGAGAGAGAGAGAGAGAGAGAGAACACTGAACAGGTTTAATGTACATTGGCCTTTGGCCACAATGCATACAGTGGGCAAGGCAAAAAGGCAAGTGAAGGAAACAAAATGCAAAAAGAGATCGTCACATTTGAGAGAGAGAGAGAGAGGGAGAGAGAGAGAGAGAGAGAGAGAGAGAGAGAGAGAGAGAGAGAGAGAGAGAGAGAGAGAGAGAGAGAGAGAGAGAGAAAATAATGACTTCTCTCTGAACTTCTTGAGGAACTATTG